>VXBL01000373.1:439248-490657 GCA_013400195.1 Aramus guarauna | reverse complement strand
TTAGGTGCATGGTTTAGTGGTGGGCTTGGCAGTGTTAGGTTTACAGTTGGGCTTGATGATGTTAAAGATCTTTTCCAACCTAAACGATTCTATGATTCTATGGTTCTTAGAAAACCTTGAATGTGCAATCCAGATGTAGCTCATAGCATCATAGAATCTTTAAGGCTGGAAAAGACCTCTAAGATCATCAAGTCCAACCATCAAGCCAACACCACTATGTCTACAAAACCATGTCCTGAAGTGCCATGTCAACAGGTTTTTTGAACACCTCCAGGGATGGTGACTCCACCACCTCTCTGGGCAGGTATTATCATGTTTATCTGCACTCCCTACCTCCCTACCTGAGATAGTGTAGTATTAGTCTTGATAACACTGGGCATGGGGTCACTGATTAACTCATAAAAACTATGGCAGCTAGCTTGCATTGAGCAATTTTTTTCATTAGCAGTACCCTAGCTAGCTATACACGCGTAAGTCCGAATCAGGAAGTCCAAAGTATTCTGTTTCAAGTGCTCCTGAGCCCTGAAATGAATTAGAATGCCAAAAGATGAAGCCACAGTGCTTTCTTTGCTTCAAAGGGAATAGCACTAGTGTATGATTAACTGTTCCTAGCAGCCTTAGGCATAAGCAATCCAAGGGATGTATTGGAGTCCATGTTTCCGGTGGTCCTCCTGGCCTGGCTTCCTAAGTTACTCTGCCTTCTGTTTGCCATAGTTCACCTATTCACTGGTACCTGCCTCTGATGGATATTCTCCCTTGACATATATGAGATAGGGTTGGTCTCTTAAATAGATAAAGGCAGCTGTGAATCACATTACCTGTATCATTGGATAAAAAGAATACCTATGGTGGACATGGCTGGGCTTGGAGGTCTTGGTGAGGACAAGTTGGAGGAAGAATTAGAAATGGCCTGGAAAATGGAAATAATGAAATAAGGGCATCCAATCTGGAAAGAAAGAGAGTGAGAGGAGGCTAGAGGAAGCTGGGGGAGTGAGGAGGGGAGGAGTGTTAAAAAAAAAACAACAAGTGGGGAGGGTAAGTTGTTAAGAGTCCTGGCTGGAGAAGGAGAAAGTGTGATATAAGAATGGGTGAGGGGAAACTGACTGAGATTCAAGACTAGGGCTGAGCTATTTCCTTTGTGAAGCATTTTTCCTTTACACTCTATTTGTTAAATTGATTATAATACAATTACCAGCCCCCTAGATAGTAGGATGTTTCTTATACTTGTCTCTCTCTGCTAACTCCCAAATGAAGCACGGACTGGCTGTTTGCCAACATAAAATTAACAATAATTTTCTGTCTTTTAAAATAAATATTTGAATCTGTTAACTGTGGCAGAGAATGCCAAAAGCAGCTCAAAACACAATCAGTTCAACATGACGTCTTGTCTAAATGAGAGAAGCACTTCATCCATGCACCTCCTCCTTTATGTGTGGGGATTCTTATTTTGTTTTAAGAATACATGGTGTAAATCAGTGAGCAATTGCTTTTTAAAGACCTTTAGTTCAGCTGGAAACGTTTTTCTTCTTAGAGAAACCTTGCATTTCGACAAACCTATTTATGTGGTTCAGTGGGAGGCACTTTAGTGCCCTGTCTCTATTTACAGTCTTGACTAGTATAACATGCTTGTTTAGAAGATGCATTTGCCTTACCTCTTCTGCTCTGAGACAAGCAAATCAGCACAATGAATGACAGGCAAGAATGACAAGACATTCCAGCACTTGCTGCAGGCTGCTGCTGAAAAGGCAAAAGAAAAACGGTTTGGAACAACAAATTACCACTACTTTTACAGTTACTAGTAACCACAATTTGATCCTTTCCACTCAGTAAAATTAGCTCCAGAGGAACTACCAGCAAATAGTAAATAATTAGCTGTAGACATAGCTGGCAGTTTCTGATTCAGAGAGGTGCTGTTGCCCTTAATATCTCCTTGTGACAATGTCTGTTTGGGGCATTTTTCACTTCTAGAGTGATTAGTGCCACCGATTTTTCAGTGCAACTAAAGCTATTTTGTTCTATCTTTCCTTTTACAACAGGTCTTTTTCTCTAACTGAAATCATAGCTGCACTTTATAACCTTAATTTGATGCCCAACAGCTATTCCAGTAGCCCAAGAAAGATAGAAGTCTAGTAATCCTCATACTAAATAATAGACTAAAAATTTCCTGTAATTTTCTTTAAAAGTTTTAATTAACCTCTTGATTTTTAAAGGTGTATGTTCTGACAACTCAAAGCCACTGGTTGCTGAAACAGTGCCAGTATTTTCACACTTAGCTGCTAGTGCTCTTCAAGACCGACCTGCAGAGATAATTTGTGAAGAGCTCTCCAAGGCCCTGACACACTAAAGCATTTTGCTTGATTAGGGTCTGAATTTATAGGAATCCCTATGAATGGCAAATATATTTGCATATTTAGGATATAATTATATATATATTTTATCACTGAGGATGATAAAAACATGCTGCTCCCAGATTCCTCGCTTGCAGAGGCTTGTGCTAAACATGAGGGTTTCACATGTGACTGAGCATGTCTCCCTTATTTCTTCTCACCCAGATTTGCACTGTTTTCAAGTACCAGGTGTGTTCCTGTTAATCATATAGTTTTTGCATTATATGTGGGAAAAAAATATTACCTACTCCTGTTGAGAGTGCTTCTATTAGCATATAGTATACTACTCTAGAATTGATATGACAACGATCGGTCTCATGAAGACAACAGCAGACTCATCTGTATCTTCGTGTACCATTTCTCCTTCTAGATTAATTGCTTATCTACTGCAAAGGGCTGTACAACAGCTGAAGATAATGCCTCAGACCTGAAAACATTCTTCTTGCTTTCCTATATCTTGCTGATACAGTGTGATATTCGTAACACTGAATTATGTGACAAATTTTAATACTGCAGCTGCCTGTCTCTGAACAAAACCTTTCTCTGGTTTACTCAGAGTTCATTTCCACTCAGCAGTTCTGTTTATACACTCATTTTCTGCTGATGTGTAAACTGGTTCTCATTGACTTTCTTATCATATGCCCACCTGCTCAGCATGCTTAAGAAATAGTTCAGTTTTGCTGGTCATGCTGATATTTCTTCTAAACCAAGTTATAAAGTGCTGTCTTCATTTCAGAATGTCTTACCTTTGCTTTATATAAACTACTAGTAGAAATAGTTGGAAAAATATTCTAACAAATTTTCAGTGGTTGCAATTAGCCATTACTAATGAAGAAAGTGATTCCAGTCAGTGTCTCTGGGTATGTTTCTGTATGCAATTATAGTCCAACAAGGAATCCTAATTGCTTTTTTGATCGTGGGTTTTTTTTTTGTTTTTTTTTTTTATATTTTATGTCTGTGTTGCTTCGTATGATGATGCACTATGGATTTGGTTTAGTAGAAGTAAGTTTTATGCTGTCCCTGTGTTTCTAAACTCTCCCCAGGAATTCAATGCCTTGAAAGGATAGACTTGAAATTACGTAGCACTAAATCACTCAATGGTTTTAGAAAACTGGATTCAGTGCGTTCCAAATACCATATGGCTTCAAGATAGATTGTTTGAAGGTTATTTTTTTTCTAACTAAAGATGACAAATATAGTAAGCCTCTATGATCCATACATTGGGAATATTGAATGTTGCAACAATACTTTAGCAAGCCTTATTCAAAGGAACATCAACTTTGTAACAGATTCTACTTTTACAAGTATCACACCCACATTCCTCATGGATGCATTATTTATGATCTCACCCTGCCTAACTCTTTTCCTCTGGTAATTATGCAACCAGCAAACGCTGAACAGATCTTCACTAATATTGTTAAAGATTCTTTTTTCCATTAGGTGATCTTTCAACTCTGACCTTTGTAAAGATCCGAGTATCTCCCTCCTTATAAGACAGACTACTTGTTTCACCAGGAGCTGCTCAGATTTTTATTGAAAGAGACATGACATGCATGCTTCAGTCATCTCATGCACTTGGTGTTTTACATTGTTTTCCACTGTAACCCCAGCAGCTGGTTAATATACCATATTTTTCTGCTATTACAAGATCTTATCTGATATTCCAAAGAAGGAAGCATTACAGCTATCAGAATTTAAAAAAGATTTATATATATTACACAGCTTTATTGTTGGCAATACACTTTAAATAGTTTTATTCCTTCCTTCTATTTAATATCTCAGTAACTAAGTCCTGCCCAACTGCACAGGCAATGGAATTGTACACTCAAACCCTTATTTTCAATTGTAGACTTCTATCTGGACTTTATTGACTATGTTTCCAAATATTCCAGATGTGGCATTTACTTTCATCTTCCAAGCTAAGGACTGGCTTAGCTACTTGGGTAAGATACAGCCAAACACTGTATGCTAGTTCCTCTTTTCCATAAAAATTTGGGTCACCAAGTAGAAGGTGCATTGTGACAATTGATCAGTGGTGGCTTTAGGATGGCTGTTCCTCCTTTTCTGGCAGTCATTTGGAGTCATTTGCCTTGTTTGTCCATAGGGCAGAGGAGCCAGATTTCCAAACTGTTGCTCTGAGGTCCTCCCTTTTTTCTTTGATATCATCTTCTTTACCCTGTTTTACCTTTCCTCCCTCTGCCTTCAGATACAAATTCCATCCTCATTAGATTTTAGACATGGGTAAGAATCAACGTTATTTTCCAGGTTATATTATGAGTGACTGAAGGCAGCAAGTTCATAACTGTGGGCCTCTCACTCTTTGTCTGTTAAAAATACCCAGGAAAGGTGTCTTTGAAGGTTTTTTGTTTGTTTGTTTGTTTGTTTGTTTGTTTGTTTGTTTTTCCACAGGGGTGTGTATCAGCTTCAATAAATACTACGATTTGACCTGTCCTTTCTGTACTTGAAAGTACAAGCAGAAGGTTTTGCATCTACAAAACTTTCCTTCTCTAGTCCTTTCTTCTGTCATGCATGGAAAAGGCAAATGCAAGGGCACAGATTAAATATATGCTTTATCTAGACCACTGACAGCACAGACTGGGGAGGAAGTGCCAGCAATCAGGTTCCAAAAAATAAGCTAGATCTATTCCTTATGTGAACTTCCCCAGATGGGTGGATGCTGTCACTGCGACTCAGGGGCCATGGTGCTTGCAGTCTCTGCAAGCATATCAAACATTTTGCACAAAGCTGCTGCTGTGAAAGCTTGTGTATTAATTAGGAACCCACCTTCCTGTGATTCTTCATATGTACACAAATCCCTTCCTTTTCCTTTTTTTTCCTGTTTGTTTGTTTTTGAAAACTTCATAATAACTATTGAAGCTAGTAGTTTAGCTTGTGTAAATCAACAAAGATAAGACCATTACTGTCATTTGAGGAGACTGTGCTTCCCTCTTCTCCCTGAATGAGAGAAAAGAGGTGAGGAGAAGTAAAAGAGAAGAGATCTGGTATCTAAACAGACTTCCCAGATCTGTCTGGACCTAATCCTTGCCTGCCTCCTTCTGATGTGTGGGAGTCACTGGAGGGAACCCATCCTGCCCACAAGACTGGGCAGCATGAGCTTTCCGTGGTTAAAGGGTGGACTGTAAATCAGACACTGTCCTCTGAAGTACAGCTGTCTAGCTAGCCTGAAGTCAGGTGATGAGGATGTAACTATGATAAATGTTTAGATGTCCCTTGCAAGTCACTAAAGATACGTAGGTATAAAAATCAGCAGCCACTCTGTGTAATAGAATCATAGAATCATAGAATGGTTTGGGTTGGAAGGGACTTCAAAGACCATCTAGTTCCAACCCCCCTGCCATGGGCAGGGACACCCTCCGCTAGACCAGGTTGCCCAAAACCCCATCCAACCTGTAGTGAAGAAATACACTACACTCATTGAACATAGTTTAAATCTAGATTTAATTTAGTGCATTTTTGCATATTTTTGTAAATACATTTCTTTCTCCATCCCTGTGAGTTTGTAAATGTTCCTCAAAATGTACTTCTGTGACTTGCGCTTTTCCATTGTTCAAGAGATAAGGTACTAAGGAGGAAGTCCTGACCTTGCTGAAATCAATGATAAAGGCTATTCTCTCCACCAGGGTCACAATTTCACCTGGATGTTTATTTTGTTTTATAAAGGTCACTTTTGACAACAGTGTATTGACGCAGAATGTTTTGAGACTATTGAAATGGCAGCTTTGAGAAAGAGCTGCTTAACTACTGGATAATAACCTTCCCAACTAATGCTGTATATGGAACAGCTTTTTACAGAACTTTTAGCTGTAGATATATCTCAGTGGATGTTTCCTGTCAAGCAGAGTGTTCTTAACAAGAAAAAATTACAAAAGAACTGAAGCCTGCAATTTTAGAAAACTGCATTCTCCAGTTTTTACAGCATGCTCATTTTCACAGGCTAGCAAATGATTTTCTCTTCTTTCCTTAAAAAAAAAGAAAAAAAAAACAAAAACAGAAAAAGAAAAAAAAAGGAAAAAAAAAAGAAAAGACTGTTGTAAGACTAAGGGTAATCCCCAGTGGGCTTGACATTTTTCCAGAAGAAATTAAGAGCAGAATTCATCAAACATTAATGTTAAGAAGTCAGAAATTCTGGAATGTTTGTCCAAAGTCCCAAGACCCTGAGCAAACACTGTCATCCTGCCGGGCTCCAGCCGAAAATCAGAGCCAAAATAAACAGAGGCAGAAACTCCATCTGACTGATCCTGTGGAAACAGCTGTAACCACTTAGGTGGAAAACCACCTCAAATTCTTCTCCCAGAAAACACTGATGACATGGGAGATGGCGAGCAGGAAAGCCCTGTCAGGGTCTCTCTTCAGCTGCGGTCAGGAAAATATTTTCTTTCTCCACAACTGTAAATATAAGGGTTCAACCCTGGTCACAATAAAATGCAACCACATAAATGTTAAATGCCTTCTTTTTTCTTGTCCTTTTCTCTTGTGTATTTCTTAAGATTTGATCTTAAGATCCCTACCACAAAAGTCCTATCTGCAAGAAAAGCTTTTCTTCCATAGGAAACCCATGCTTGTATCCAAAAGTGTAATGCGAGGAGGCTCTAGTGTTTTGTGTTGAGATTGTGATTTACAAAATTGTCTCAAACATACTCACTTCTTGATTTGCTGAAATGAAGCCAGCATTCAGACTAAACACCTTCTGTTCAGTCTTTTTCTTATTATTCTCTTTAGAGGGCTTTTGTCAAGTGCTATTTGGCAGAAAAATTGGAAGCATGTTCGAAGAAATAGCAAACATAAATAAAGCTGAAGGAGAAAGAACTCCAACTTGGGTTGTCCAAGCTGCACGTGGCTTCCCTAAGGAATTTGACAGGTAGAGGAAACAGAAAAAGAGGATGAAATGGGAAGCATTGGGAGGCTAACAAGAAAAGAAAACTGGATAGCTGCCTCCATGCTTCCTCTTTATGTAAAATAATGCTTGAGCGTACTGGATCTTTAAGGTGGAATAGAAAGCACTGCAGGAACACATTCTGCTTTCACATTTTATTCATTGCCAAAGGCAATAATTCTGGATTCCCTATTTTTATATGAAAGCAGTGTTCATTTTCCTGAAATTTCCACTCTGGTCCAGGAATTATATTTAGTTTTAGGCCAGCAGCAAGCTTAGCACAAATACATAGATGGTAACACTTTAAGATGTTGCTAACATGGAAAAATCATTACCAATTCTTGTCCTCTGTGTCTTCCCACATTCATCAAGACTATGACCTACCTGCTTAACTGCAATTCCTTTCAGCTGTTTTTCCTGTACTTCAGTTAATAGCATCTTATTTTAATTCTTTCTGATATAAGTCAATGTACAGAAGTGGCATTGGTTTTCCTGCCAAGCCATATTTTCAGGGAAGAGTTTTCATGCAAGAAGTAGGAAGCTGAAGGAACTTATTTGTTTTGATCAGTACAGATGGATCTGCTAGAGCAACTTCATTTATTTCATGGATTAAACTTTGCAAAACAAATGTTAAGAGCAAGTGATTTTTTTTTTTTTTTCTGCTTGAGCAGATGAATGAAAAAGGCAACAATCATTCCTGCCTGGATGGCATCATCACAACGTTGTGAGTATTTGTGAAGGCACAGCTATACTGCATATCAAATGAGATTTATAACATTTTGCATGTGTAAGTCAATGTTTATTCACATATTCTGTATATATACATACTCTGAATTTTAACTGAGTGTTTTATAATATGTTAAAAATAAATGGCCTCTTACAAGCTTCTGCAAAATTAAGCAAGAATTATAACAGGCCTCAACTTGTAACATTTCCTTATTTTTGACAAATCAGACTACATGGTTCATTCCATCACTATCATATACATACTTTGAACTACCCTCCTTTCCCACAAGTGTTCCCCCTGCCTCCCCATCATTCTTTATGTTCACAGACTCTGATCCTTCTTGCAGTAAATCCCCACACAAAGTAGCTAGGGGCTGTTTGTGTGACAACTTGAAGTTACAGTGGGCATATTTTTGTGTGTATCATTCCGAAAAGAGGCAATGGTATGCAACACAGGTAACCTTCAGAGTGTTTCCCAGCGCAGTAGAGATCCCTCAGGGGTGTAGCTGCTTGAGATGTATGTACAGGGATATAGTGCTTGAAATCCTCTTTGAGTCTTTGGCAGGAACAATTTAGATTTTACTCCTTATAGAAGGTATAAACCAAAGAAATAGCCCACGGAAGGAAGGCCAGTATAGGTATTTGCTACTTTACAAGCAACCCACTGCAAGACTTTTACATGGCTACAGCATAACTAAATGGATTCAGGTTTCTGTGTTTTGGAAATGTGTCACAGTTAACACATGCAGGAAGTATGAGCTGAGGAAAAGCACAGTGGTCAGCAGAGAAACAACTCCTTATTTCCCAGCTGTGAAATCACTCCAACTGGGAAGTGGAAAATAAGAGCAGAGACAGCGTGGCAGTGGAGGCAGAGGGGTGGTGGTTTGGAGAAGGAATCCGCAGAAACTCTATGACTGACTGACTAATGCTACCTTGACTGCTGGTGCCAAGATGATGTAAGCTGAAATGACAGAAAGAAGATTCCATTATTATTATATGTATCCTTTTTCCACAGCTGCAGCTGGATGAGAGCCCAGGAGCCCAGAGAGGCCAACAAAACCCCTTCCTCAGAATAACAACAAAACAAGAACATCTGCTGTAGCTATGAAGGTCAGAAAAGTAAGGTCCGCAGCGAGATGTGCCACAGATGACACCTCTCTTTGGACAGATAGGCCCTTGGACGCAAATCCGATAATGCATATGATCTTTCTTGTAAGCCTCAGAGGAGAGGAGCAGGTGTGATCTCTCAGTTTCACAACTAAGTTGTCTTCAGGCCTCCTCTGCAGGGCCAGGAAGGGTGTGATGGGGAAAGACTCTCTGCCTGGAGCCTCCTCTTTGCTACTTGTTAAGATTCCCAACAGATACAGTAGCAGATCACAGCAGCCAGAGGATGAGCATGGGATCGATATAAAAATGCCTAGAATCTCTTGCAAGTCAGATTTGGGCAAAGTTGAGCAGCCAAGCTAGGTGCAGCAAATTCAGCAAGCAAGTAAGCAGAAAAAATAATGGAATTCTGCTTTAATGCCTTTTTTTTTTTTTNTTTTTTCTTTTCTTTTTTTTTTTTTTTTTTTTTTTTTTTTTTTTTTTGCATTCCAAGCAAGGCTGCATTCTGAAATGCTGAAGGGAAAAATCTAGCTGAAAAGCAACTCTCACTGTTCACATTGTCATGGGTTGCAACTCCCTCTGTGACCCCTCAGCTCTTCTTGCAGTCTGAAACCAGTTCTCCAAGGATCATGGTCCAGTCTAAGTCAATCTGTTCTCTAATAGTTTCTTTGGCATTCATCACAGCACATGAACATGAAGAGCATCTGTCTAGAGATTAGTATGACTGGAGGAGCAGCTGTGCAGTTCCACTGCCTATATGCTTAATGACCTCCTGTGAGGGTTCATAGCTCAAAACAGTAAAGATTTTAGAGTGTGGGCTTTAGAAAAGCCTTAAAAAGAGCTACTAGTGTTGGATAAATAGTGACACTTAAATATATGTTGTCATTTTCAACAAACTGTTCTTTCAATGCTTGCATCTTTTGAAATTGATTAAACTGACTAAATATAAAAATAGATTCCATTACACTGAATTGCACAAACCCTTTGTTACTACATATTGTGATCAGACGGGAACATGAGAATTTCCAACAGAAAAGTTGAGAGACATGGTTAATTCCCATTGTTCCTGTGCAGAAAAGGGTTAATTCCCTTTCACCCTTTGTACTTGTCTAATAGTCTGAGAAGCTCATCTATTACATACCATTGTTGATCAGTCCATCAAAGTCTACCAGGACCCACCACTAGGTACTGACTAACCTGGCTGCTTCTGGTGACAAGGTGATTGGTTAGCCAATAAGAAGGTTTTTCCTCTCATGCTACATATCTGGCCCAGAGCGGTAATGACTAAAAATGTTATCATTAGTTAATACTGAGCCAGATGGCTTATCTGTATGATATAACTGGAGTTCTCAGGCCAGCTTGTAGTAGACTTCTGCCCACATCATGAAAAACAAACAAATAAATCCATAAACACATGGTGATATCATCCTTGTTGGAAACCATAGTGGAGATGCCAAAGGCAAAATAGCTGGGAGTGCTGAAAGATTCTCTTAGCACTGCATAGAGGATGTAGACAGTCTGTGGAGTTAACATAAGGGTGGTTATGCTTTTTTCTGAACAGAAAATGGATGGAAAAATATAAGCCTGTCAGTTCAATACTGTTCATCAGCATGAAATTTCCTATTAGAAGAAAACAACAAATTAATCTTTAATTTTTGAAAAGGCAAGAGCCTTTTGGTTTTGCCCAGCCATCTGCTCCAGTCCCCTGCTACAAGGACTGAGCTGGTAACACAGAGCCCTGAGGGTGAGATCGTAATCATTAAAAACACAAGATGTGCCAGGAGCCTCTTCAAAAACCTGACTCTTGGTATTCTGTGTATTAACCTCCCCAAACCATCCAGAGATTTGTTGATTGGCTTCTGTGATCTACTCACCTAGTGTGAGTGGGCTCGATGCCATGAGAGCAGGTGGAATAGGGTATAGATTTACCCGTGGACATGTGGGCTTATGGAAACTAGGAAGGACTGCCTTCCCATGCAGTAGTGTTGATTTATGCTTTGTGAAAAATCTCCACATAGGATAAAGTAGAAGGTACATCACCTCTACTCCTGCTTAAAGCTGGAATGATTCACATCAAAATCTCCAAAACACAGATTTTTAAAAAAAATTTTTCCCCCTCTGTATGACTGTGATTTATAACGGAGCCTTTACTTTTTAATGTACGTGAATTTATTTTTTTTAAAATCTGAAGAATTAATTAATTTTTACCTGATTATTCATTTGTTCCTAGCATTAAAAGAATGTGTTCAGTTAAAAGGAGAAATGTTAGCTAGAACTGAGTTCCTAAATTCAAAGGAGAAAAGCAGATCTTAGAGAAGGAGCCAGTACACTTAGTTTCTGAAGGCCTAGCTTACCAATTGGGAATGGTAGGCACCCATATGCATTTTGAAATATTGTTGACCTTATGGGTACCTAATAGATCATGCCTGGCTTTATTTTTAAGAAAAAAGTAACATTACCTCCTAGTAACTTTCTAGTTAAGTCAGTTATCCTGGGGCAGAAATCTGTCTTTTAGCTATACTTCAATCTGTGTATATCTGTGTATGTGTGGAGGAGGGATGATAAAGGCATATCTTACACACATACTACAGTTTATGAACCTCTGGATGCTAGAAATGAAATGAAAGGCTACCCCCCAGCCTTCCTGGTGAAGCTGGACCCATGAACCTTCATGGACAGAAGCCACCGAGCAGCTAGTGACCCACAGAGGATTCAGTCAGCTCTCTGCTGTAGTCATGTACTATCCTACCAGTGAGCAGGGAAAGGAGCCAGAAACAGCTCTCCCTTCTGCTAGCCAAATCCTCTGACTTGTAGCACAGATTTGGTTTCCATCTTTTCTCATTTTGCTTCCTCGTGCACAATTCCTGTGTTGCTGGCTGCAGAACAAGTAGGGAAGCTGAGTGCCCTGCCAGGATTGCCCAGGACCCAGTGGTCTGGCTGCTTTCCTGAGCCACGGGCTCACGGGCACTCATGTGGGAAAAGTCCCAGCGAGTGATTCCACACTTTCTGACCCAGTGCTCCCACCAACATTTGGTTTTGTGAAAGGTTTCCCTCTCTAGCAGGTAGACACCAATTTCTGTGTGCTCCTTGGCATGAATGAGCACCTAAAGCTAGTGACTCAGGAGGCTTTCCGGTGGAGAGAAGCAGCGTTCAAGGAATTCAAGCACCTAGGGGGTTAGGAGGTCTACAAAGGAGCAGGACTGCATCAGTCTAAGGTGGTACCTAGACTAAATCCTTGTCCTCTGCTCACAATGTCAGCAGAGAATCCTTCAAACAGATTTTTTTTGCAGAGCTGGGTGGATAATTGTCATCCTTCCTCTTCCCAGGTGAGTTGTGACCTCAACTGCCTATACTTGACTTGTCCTTGAACGAAGGTGCTTGAGGCTCACCTGGGATGTAAAGCTGTGGTGTGATGGCATATTTACACGTAGGTCATTTGAAGGTATGCTGTTTCAGCAATGAAGAAGAACAGATGCCAGAACACAGACTTCACGTTTCCCACCCGTTACAAAATGGCTTTGCTTGCCCAAGCCAGAGCGGCTTGTGGCACAACTCTAGGTTTCTGAAAGGAGCACGCCTTGCAACAGATGCTCAGTGGTATTGCAGAAACTCTGCTGATACACGACCTAAGAATGTTCAAGGCAATACTGTGAGATTCTGGGCAGAAGCAAGGTGTTGAGACATTGCTAGTTTGTCAGGTGATTAGACTCTCGTAGTAGCAGAAACTTTTCACTGAAATCTGACACAACTAGGTTTTGCAGAGGATCACGGTGAACAGAAGCCCACTATGTTTTACTGACTCTGGCTTTTCCTCTCAGACAAATTTCAGAGGATGCTGGGAGGTGAGGTTTTTTTCTCAGTTTATCATGCCCTAAAGACAACCACTTCTAGCCATCACCCGTTTCTCAAGTATTATGTATCTGGAAAAGAATTACAAAGTTCCCTAGATGTTAGTGCCAGTAAGAGGAAACTGCCATGCTATGTGAGAAACAGAAGAAGAACTGAAGGTATTAAGTAGCAGAAAGACAATGTCTGTCAAAACTGATTCTCCAAGTGGTTAAGGAGTATTTTCCAAGGGGGAATGTTTCCATACAGTTAAAGAATATAAACACAAAAACTTAAAAAATAGCCATGGTCTGTGCAACATCCTTAACATGTGCCTAAGTGTCAGAGGAAACATGTGCGATATTGCTGCAGTAAGCCATTGAGTTCTGTTTTTTCCTATTTTTCCAAAGAGCATCAGTAGTATTTTAACAGGTCTTTTGAATTGTTACCATCTTTTGTCTAAAAACACCTGCATCATAGGAGCATTCATTCTTCACACGTACAGGAATGTTTTATTTTTATATAAATTGACACAGATGTGCACACATTTGTATCCTAAAGTTTATGTAGTTATGGCAGAGTTGAAACCAGCTGCAAACTCACATTTTAAAAAATACTGATGTGGGCAAAATCTCATTTCTTGCAAATTGTATATATTCATTGGCACTATATCTCTAAATTCTATTGAACTGATGTCTTCTCACATTGTATTCAGAAATATGTTATTTCAGTCATGTATGTTAAATTAAGGTCCAAAAATAATTTTTGTTCCAAGATTATAAACCCTCTAAAAATAGCGGTTTAGAACAGAAAGCATGACAGCCACCATCTATAGCATCACAAATGTGGTGCTGTAATGTCCCTATCATCTCTTCAAAAGGTATGTCACATAAATATGTCAGAATACTTGTCATGTTGTGAACACTGGCAAGCAGCAATTGGAGCAAATTTGCATAAATATATTAGAGGCAAAAAAGCATATGCCTCAAGATCCACATAGCACAGAAAGGAAAGCACCAATGGTAAGAATAAAATAGGACATACATTCAGGTTGTCTCTGTGTCTTTCATTTCATTTTCAGAGACTGGCTGAGTGGGCCTTGCCTAGTTGTGTACATAGTAATAGTTGCTCTCAATGATTATTTTTATGAAAAAAGGACAAAATAACATGTTTTTCCCCCTGTATTTGCAAATCTATAAAGGAACTCTTAATCCTAATTGTGGGTATTGTTCTTGTGTAAACAGGAAGTTTTGTGAAATATTTTGAAATAAGGGTATAAAGGTCTTCCACAAATGCTGTTCGAGGAGTATGTAGGGTGCCCCAGTTGCAAAGACCCACGTGTGTACCTCAGGGACCTTCCGGTAATCATCTCAAACGGCAATTACAGTGCCTACACTTCGACAACTGCACTGAGCCCCCTGTGGCTGATTACCTGAAAGGCTCCCTCAGTCAGGCAGCAATGGGTGGCCCAGGACACGGGAAGGTCCTGGGGATGAGGACCTTGACCCAGCAAGGCTCAAAACACTGACAATTTCCAAAGAGAGGCTCCCGAGTTGCTTTTCCAAATGATCTGAGCATCCCCACTCTGCCCAGTTTATGCACCAGAGCTTCACCCTGCTGACCAAAGCCTGCCCAGAGGAAAGCCATGCTGTGGTCATGCAACGCATTTTGGGATGTGCGCACCTCCATCACACCTAATCAAAGTCTTGTAGGTGTCTCAATTAAAAATCTGCCCCAATCACTGACCTCTCTGATAAAAGTCTCAGAGGTAAGGGGTTATTATGGGCATATTTGAAGAAATATAGAAATAAAAGGAGGAAAAAGAACAGTAGAGGTAGGGTTACAGAGGAACTGAAGAATATGAAAGAAAATTGCAGCCAAAACCCCAAACTGTTTTGCATAAGCATAACTAGTGTAGACCCTTATGGCTTCTCTGGCACTAATTAAAACCGCTTGGAAAAGGAAAATCTATTCACATGTTTTTCTGCACTGTCCAAGCTGACATGTAGCAGTTGGAAACTATTTTAAAAGCAACTTCTTGTTTCTTCTCAGGATGTATAGAACAAGAAATATATGGAGAAATAGAGTTTGTGTTGTAAAATCCAATGAGTAGATTAAGAGATTTTCAATTTGGAGAGAGACCGCTTGGGCTTTAAAAAGCCTTGTTAGCATCTTCCAAGTTCACTGCCCCTGCTGCTGACCCTGAGGGAAAAGAGATTTCAAAGATTGCCAAGTGACATAATTTGTGATACTCACTGACTGATATTTAAAAATATTTTAACAGATCCAATTACGTGGAATAAAAGGATGCCATTACACAGAGTTGCCTACCTTTGAGACAGCAGAGTGCTCTTCTAGTTAGTCTCATGTTTGGTATTATTCTGGATCAGTAAAGGCAGGCTTTTCCCCCTCTTCCCCCCCCACCCCAAACCTCCACTTTTTATGGGGAATGTCACATACAAAGTGTGTATGTGTATATATGTGTGTTTGTATCATATCAGTTTTCTTAGCATCTCAACAATCTATAGGAAAGAGCTTCCACAAAAGGAAAACACTCTGGGACCAGCGCTGTGAAACACGAAACTGCAATCTCTGTAGGAACATAGGAAGGCGATGAAAGTTTAGAAAAACTTACAGATTTTAATTCATGTTAAAGTCAGATGTTTCCAGACCAGAGACTGCTTTACTGCAGATCAGATTGTATCACTGGCCTGCTCCCTTTTATTAATTTAAGCTGTCTCTGGCTGTGCTGAATGGAAAAGGCTCCCAGTTGCCAGTGGTTAGGAGTTAACAGGATGGCCGAGGAGAGCTCACATGCATCAGCAGTTTTATTCAAAAATTCCGTTTAAAACCAGAGAAGTTTTAGAGGGTAATATAAACTCAGTTCCCTCTTACTTAAAACCCACATTTGCCTCCATCTATAGAGGTGCAGCCTACCTCACCTGACTTTTTTCACACAAAAGTTTAGTTAAGACACTTTCATTGGAAAAAAAAAAAAAAAAATCACAATCCAGGAGGAAATTAATCCCTGATTGCATTTAGTTCATTTTGTCCTGTATCCTTTCCCTCTCTGCATCTTCTAGGTGCAGCAGTAGCACTAAGGACATTACAAGGTCAAAAGGGAAGATATGAAGATTACTTCCCTGGTTCTTTTATGCTTTGATTTAGAGAAAGCTGTTTTCTGAAATTCTATACATACATACATACATATATACACACACACACACATATATAAAAGAAATCTATCTGGTGATGTTCTGAGATTGAAACTTTTCTAAATCACTTTTTTTCCCTTGCAATTTATTATTAAGCAGATTTGAAATTGATACTACTGTAATGGAGTATAGATGATGGAGAGAGGATTACGCTATTATCTGCTGCATGCTACTCAAGAGCTTTAAGCAAAAGTATACATTTTTGAACAGGGATTTTTAACCACATAATCTCATATTTCTCTGGCCCGTTAACTAGGGTCAGTTTGTGATTTGTGAAAGGAAAATACTACTCTAATTACCTCAGATTAGAAATACAAGAATAGTTACAAAGAACTAGAGAAATGGATTAAAATAAAGTTTTAGTGGTAATGGAAAATTTTCGTATTTTGATAAATTTTATGAAAGGGAAAGATAATAAAATAAATGGGTTTTATTTATGGTTTCACTCAATTTCAGTTGCCTGGATTTACTTCTAAGGACATTTTTTTTGCATAGAGAATAATTTATCACAGGTTGTTTTATGAAAAAGTATGTGTAACAGTAGAATATAATAAATAGATTTAGGACAGCTGGAATGAGTTTTTATATGTAGAATCCATGAGATTGAAGTTGCCTGGTGGTCCCACACTTGCTGCTGATATTGCATTATAGCCCATCCAGGTTTGTTTGGTAGTCCTAACAAGCCAAGCACTGCAAAAGCATATGCTAAAAAGCATGTTATATGAAGAGCTTGCAGTCGGAAAGGCAGAGATCAGGCACTTACTCTGATTTGTAATGGGACTTCTACACAGAACCACACAGCTGGGTCCAAGTTTTACATTTTGCCTTCTGGACTGGACTGGCTCTCACCAAATACAGAGTGTGAGTACAACATTCAGCATGAAAACAAGAGTAACACAAAATCAGACCTGGCATCCAGTCTAGGCTTTATCCTTTTCAAATACTAATGTGCATCATTTGCCAAAAGCTAGACCAAATTTTATTTTAAAATCTGGGCACAAGCTCAACAATGACAATTGTTTATGCAAAATGCCAGGGCAGAAATTGATCCTCAGTGCCTTAAATCACTGTTTGCTTTCAGAATGATATAATTCTCTGTTCACAGATTACATGACAATAAATTCATAACCTCAGTGCCATTATTTCATCCAAATAGAAGTAGTTTGGGAAGCAACTGCAGATAAAATATAGGACTCTGATGTCTGTGGTTATTTCAGATCCACTGGGTTTCAGACCCATGTAGATTTCTTCTGAGGTTGTAGCACTGTCTATGAATAAGAGGATGGAGGATTTTGACTATTTATTTATTTATTTATTTATTTATTTTTAGCTACAGCAAAATGGAAAGAACTTTACATTCTCTATCTTACTTTTTCACTGTTTCCCTCTTTTTTTTTTACAATAATTTTTCAGGGACAATGTATGGGACTAACTGGACTGAATAGAGAAACAGCTGCTAAAACACTGTAATGTTATCGGTCAGTTGTAAGTACAGTACTCATAAAACTACATGAAATTCTTCTTGGCATTTTATCCTCCTATACCTCAGTTCATCCCAATTAGGAACTGTTATTTAATTCATACTTTTCACAGAAATCATTTTGCAGCTTTGGTGGAATGAATTACTGCAAAGAGGTACAGGAATGTGACAGAAGAAAAGCATTTGGGTTTTGTGTTATCTGTAGCATCTACACAATTGATGAATCTTACCACCTCAGTACTTTAGTACCTATGAGTGATGCCATTAAAGGCTTTATAACAAAGATTTATAATAGTATACCCTCGATTTTCTAGTTCATAATGTTGTACTAGTTGGGTAAGTGTTAAGAAACCCTTTATCCTGCATTTTTGCAGAGTGTAGCAAGTTGAGATTTCTTTTTATTGGAAGCTTTTTCTTCAGTGAAACATGCTCTGCCCACAGTTCCTCTGTGGGGGAGCCTTGTGAGGATGCGGAGCGGGTGGCTGTGGAGCTCACCTTTTTCCCAGCATTTCTGGGCACTTGCCACACTGGCATCACCAAGGGGAGGCCCAAGCCTACTAACCACACCTATGGGAGTGAAACAACACCCACAGTAAAGGGGGACATAGTTAAGGATTGTAAAAAAGACAAACATCGCATCTATCTACTGGAAACAGGATCCAGGGAACTGCAGGGCAATCAGCAACTCAGTCCCTGGGAAGATGATGAAGCAAATCCTCCCTGAAGCCATTTCCAGGCACAGGAAGGACACACACAGGAGGTGACTGGGACCAGTCAGTGTGGATTTACCATGGGTAAGTTATGCCTGACCAAGGTGGTGACATGAGTGGCTGTGTAGACAAAGGAAAAGAAAAAAAAAAATCACTGTGAGTGTGTCTGTTTCCTAGAGAGGCGGTGGAGTCTCATCTCTGGAGACAAAACTCAAATGGACACAACCATGAGCAACTTGCTCCAGCTGTCCCTGCCTGGAGCACGGGGTTGATCTAGAGACATCCAGAGGACTACATGTTTCTGTGATTCTATGACAAAGTGAACTCCATGATACCACAGAGCTTCTAGCACATTGGGAAAACAATTGGGACTCCCAGTTTTTAAATGCCAGAACGTACTAGGATACAGTGTGCCAAGACCCTTAGCAAAGTGGTCTACATACCTCCTTACTCCTTCATCTTCCCTTCATGTTAGATGGCTCAAATGAACAAGGGTTCCATTGACAATGAGTGAAAATAAGTTAATTTCCAAAGCTAATTTTTTTTATTTTCTTCTACTTCTAGTTTTCCTCATAGAATGACTAGACAAAATAGAACAATAGGTAAAAAATATAAACCAGTTGCATTTAATTTTCTCTTGACTGAAAAAAGTCTTGGAATGCAGTCATTAACTTGCTGATATGTGTCTTGGATATATGGTCAGAAAATTAGAATAGCTAGAATAAAATGTGTTGATCTTGGATATGAGCCTGGTTTTGTATATTTTGATTTTATCAATTCATAACTAAATGTTGGAGGAACTAAGAAAGCAACCTCCACACCCATGTTCAGACAGAATGCCTTATTCAGTGGTTTATTTTTTTAATACTTCAAGCTGTAGTGACAATGAGATTTTTAAATTACTTATTTTACATTACAGATAAATTTCCCTGTTTCTTTTCTTAGAGCTAATCAGGCATAGACAGTTGCTTTAAGAACTGCAATATTAAAAAATAAATATAAACCACAAGAAACTGCCAACACTTCAAAACTCTTTGTATAAGACAGGCAAATTATGAAAAATGACCCCTGTGAATATAATTATTTTATTTTTTTCAATTTATTTTTTACATTTTTCACATAGTTAGACACTTATGAACACTTACTTAACAGCAAAGAAAAATTTTCTCTGAGAAATAATAAATTTACCTTAACCCATCATTTCACTGTTACTGTTTTTAAAATCTTTGAGGATGTCAGGCCAAATTTGCCAAATTCTTTCAGTGGTGAAAAATGTGGGGATTATTTTATTTGCCTTCTAGTCAGTGCTGTGTCATACTCTTATTCCTATTGCCATCCTCTCCATGACAAGTTTGTTTAAAACCACCTTTCAGGGTTCTGAAGTGGTAACTTTAGTGTCTCTGTGGTATGGGACTTTTAGGCTGTTTTTCACTGCACTATTCAGTGGTAACTGGCACAGGTTGCCCAGAAAAGTTGTGGAGGCCCCATCCCTGGAAGTGTTCAAGGTCAGGCTGGATGGGGGTTTGGGCAACCTGGTCTAGTGGAGGGTGTCCCTGCCCATGGCAGGGTGGCTGGAACTAGATGATCTTTGAGGTCCCTTCCTACCCAAACTATTCTGTGATTCTATGATTCTGATTCCAAAAGTGTCCTGGAATGCAGGTGTCCCACTGCCAGGTTCAATACTTATTCAATAAGCAGAAGAGTCATTCTCAGTCTTGCACTCAATAGCAACTAAAGGATTTCATATGAAACGACAGTTATAATAGATGCTCTCACAATTTAATGAAGAAGACATTGTCTTGGAAGCTGGGAGCTATAGACTTAAATTCCTTCAGGTACATGTAGAACTGTGATGTTCAGTCACTTCCCACAGCATGAGAGCCTAACACCTTCATGCATCCAGGTCCTCTTCTTCCTTTTCAATCAATTTAATTCCATTAGAATGCATTTACCAAAACTGAATTTTCTAATTCTTAAAAACTCTACCTATAGTAAAGCTTCAGTGTCAGAAATGTTTTAATCCTGTGGGATTTGATGCAACTAAAATAACTTTTTTTGCTAAACATAGCACGTCTTAAAATGAGCCTTGGAAAACAGATGTGCTAATAGTCTTGAATGGAAAACTCTATATACTCACCACCATCCATTCTTTAGCTTAGGATGGAAAATAAATGACACCAATCTTCAGAAGTTCCTATTTAAAGATTCATTGTGCTTCTGGCAAATGTCAACAATCAGAATGGGAGAGAGGAAAAGTGTAGGTGATCTTAAAGGGAGAATTTGGCTGGTGGATTGTATTTAGAATTTCCCCAGTGGGGGGAGGTAGGGAAGGTGAGATCTCACCTCCTTTCTAGAAAGTCATTCTTTTAACTTGAAAAGTCCTCAAGATATGACAAGACCACTCACACTAAGGCTGTGCTTCTTAGATTTCTGGACTGTAGAAAAGACTTTTTCCACAAAATCCTACCACTACAGATTAAATCAACGTGCACAGTTGGTAGTGGCATTTTTTTTAACAGCAGTGAAATAAAATGACTGGTTCTATGACAAAAATATCCTTTTAATTGTCCAGTCTGGGCAATGACCCAAGGTAAAAACAAGCAGGCTAAATGGCCCATTGCCATATCTCTCAAGAAACAATTATAATATTGTTCTGCCGTTCCTCGTGTTGGCTGAGTTCCCATTTCTTAATCTGTAAGGGCTGACATTATTATTTCTCTGTATTTGCTTTTTAAATTGTGGTTTCTAGAGTTTCTCTTTTCATCTATCTCTCAACCTCTTTCTTACACTTTTCTGCTTTGCTACTGAATTTTCTCATCTATTCCATTTACCTGTTTTTTTGTCCTGGCGTTGGTTGCTAATAATAGTTGTGAGGTTAGCTTAAATCTATCTAGTTTCCATTCACTTCTTCTCTAGCTTCCCCAGAATGGGATCATGCCATCAAATACTGAAAAAAAAAAAATAAAATGCCAACTGTACCTTTAGAGAGGAAAGGGTGAAAAAAGATCCCGTTCTTCAGGCAAAAAGAAAGACATCAAAGGAAGGCTGACCATAGGTGTCATATATTGGTGGGGTGGCATGTAGGCAGTAAGCTCAAGAGAAAGATCCAAAAAGCAGTGTCAAGACAATTCACACTCAGCACTGAAATCGGTACCGAGGGGAGCACATGGACACTTACATTACACTTGAAGCCATCTGGACCACGCAGAATATCCATTACTGTGCTTACCTATGGCCTGCATGAGGCATTTGGTCAGAGGAGTCCATACTCTAGACATTTCACATGCTTGGCAAGGGTGGAGAAACAAGGTTTTCAGATGAGATGGTCTCAAAGGACCTTGCCACTGTCATTGCTGATGTGTCTTGTTGTTTCCATTCATAAAGGCATATTTAAACTACCAAATCTGAAAGCAGTTTAAAAGGTATGCACAGTGATATTCCCTGTAAACTGAACCAGGACACTGTTACAACAGTCAGGATATTGTGGCCCCTCTGAAACTGCTTTAATAGCAAACCTCATGCACCTCTATCCCTCACCCAGACTCCCTCTGACTATTCCTTGTGAATTGAAAGGAGGAAGTGTTGGCATAAAGAAATGAAGAATAATAAACAGGTAGGAGAAGAGAAGATGGCTCCATTTTGAGCAGTGAGAGTGGACAGAAAGGAAAGCAGCTTAGCCCCAGAGGCGTATGGGAGCCCCATCCTCTGCCTCCCCCATTCGTTCTCAGGGTAGAGCTCAGTGGGGAGGAATTCTAGAAGAAAGGTCCCTGGGCAGCTAAGAAGGAAATATATTTTTAAGCATAAAGTGGACTGAATTTTATTGGTTTTGTTTCTCTGTGACCCTATCTCATGCTTTTCAGTTGAGATCTTCACTTCTTGTTTTTCCACAGGAACCCAACACATTTTTCTCCATTAAGTTGTCTGACATTAAAAATGAACCCAGAGGTAACTGTCAATCCAAGGTGCACACATCTCTAGTAGTAGTGAACCTAATTAAAGTGATGAATTATAGCAACCACAAGGGAGACCCATAACATGAGACACATTTGGGAGGGCCAGGAGCTGTGTTTGCCTTCAAGCAGTTTAGAAAGCATGAGAGCTGAGACTGCCAGGCAATCTCTTCTGAGGAAACTTCTAAGGAAAAGTCCCTCCTGGACTGCAGCAGCCAGCACCCATCTGGTAGGCAGCAGACAGCAGAGACACAGCTCTCAGCCCTGGGCCATACCCAGGCTGTCACACACGCTCAGAGCTCGACATCATATTTTTAGGAATTGCTGAGCTGTGTATCACAATGCCCAACCTCTTTTAGGAACTGGCACTTTCACCCTGATCAATCAATGTATATAAGTATCTTTTTGGCAGAGCACTGCAGAAAATGCAGAGGGAATGACTCTCAAACATTGCTGCAAGAGGCACTGGAGGAACTGTGTCCATCCCCACAGCATGAAGGTTAACACTGAAGCAACACATTAGCAGGAACAGTGTGCCACTAAACACACCATCAAAGGGAGGCTGAAGAACTTAAGTGGCCCTCTTTCTCCCTGCTACAGACTCAGTGGCCCTTTGGAGGCACAGGGATAAAGCAAGCACAGGACATTTGGACACACGGATTTCCATCCTGTGCGTACTGATCAAAGAGAGAACCGCATCACCCACAATCACAGTGAAACATTTTTTTTTCTCTATAGCCCTTTGCTGGCAGAAAGTGATCAGAATGATTGCCTTTCAACAGCAACAGAGTTAGAATTTACTATTATTATTATTATTATTATTATTATTATTATTATTATTATTATTATTATTGGAAAGCAATTGTCCTTTCAGGGTAAAATTTAAAGATAACAAGCTGGAACTATGCATGGCTTTATTAACAGAGTGAGCTGAATTCCTCTCCCCCCCTGCCCCCTTCCAAACACAAACCCATGCTGAGCCTATGAAATGAAAGCTGTCTTTAATGAAACAAGGAAATGACAATGGAGCTGCCTAATAGATCCATGTCTGCTAACTGAAGAAACTCTTGCTGAGAGAAATGGACTGTGAATGTTCATTACAAAAACACTGATTATGAGATAAATGACAACAACCTGACCCCAAAACAAATGTTGTTTAAGATCTGTCCCTCATTAACTTTTTATCCTCACCTATATATTTCTCTTAAACTATTGGAGTCATGTCATCTAAAGAGCTGCCTCACAGCCTGCTGGCCATTTCAGCAAAAGTCATCTCTAACTGGGTTTACTCTCTGGAAATAAAAGTTAAGTACGTATTTCTGTATGATTTAGGAGATGGCCTCTTATTACTGGGAGAACAGATACTTCTATCAGCATCTCAGACATGATTGTACTGTATTTTATTTGTTCACATAATGCATTTTCTCTGCATTTTCTTCCCAATCCTCTTCTCTCAGGACTGTCTCGAAAAGTTAGGATCAGTATGTGCAACTATACAAAACTGCTGTATCCTATTGCTCCATTTACAGAAGAAGAAGGGTGTCTCCCTGGTGGTTATGTGAGCAATGACGGTATTGGATCCCTTTAGTGTAGTGACCCATTCATCCTGGTAAACAATTGTTTTGTTTAGTTTAGTTTAGTTTAGTTTAGTTTTGTTTTGTTTTGTTTTGTTTTGTTTTGTTTTGTTTTGTTTTAAATGATCGGCTTGGTCTAGTTCCTCCTCTTTAATAACTCATTTTCTGACAGTCCCTATCTTTTTAGGCCAGATTTTTTTCCCAGCGTTCCTTATTTTGATAGACTTCACTCATTTCTTGTTTCTATCTCTTGACTGTCTGCTCATCAATTTTCACTTAATTTCCCTAAGAATATGGGTAAAAATGACTGCACTAGCTCTGATCAAACATTTAGTAAGCTTACTATCCCATCTTTGGTAGTCATCAGTAGCGAATATTAAAGAAAGTAGGTAAGGAGTGAAACTTCCCTTTCAATGGCTTCTCAGCTTCTAGCAGTCAGCAATTTAGAGACTTCCTTTGCAGTAGGTTGTGTCCAGGCCATTGACTTTATTAGCCTGCTCACGGCCTCTTGTCCACCTATTCTTTTTCTAGTTTATATCTATTTTTAGTCCACACAACATCCTGTGGCACTACCAGCACAATGCGTGAAAAGAAGTTCTTCCTTTTATTTTGATTGTAATCGTGCTACTTGTTAATTGCATTGGATGACTTCATACTTGGACATTGTGAGAAATATCACAACTTCATTCATGATCTTATGAATCATGATTTTCTTGACCTATACTATACTGTCTTTTAGATGTTCTCTTTCCACCATGAGGATTCTTGCTCTTTTTGCTTATTACTTTGTATTTTTTCTAGGATGAAGGTTGCTCACTTCTTGTTTCCAGTGTTTTTTCCTTTCTCACTTAACTATATCCTTTTTAGGATAAGGAAACTAGAACTGCATGCAGCAGTCAAGAACAGGCACAAAATATTTTCTGTGTTTGCTTGCTTGGATGGTTTCCTTTACTGCTTTTTTTTTTTAATCTGAACTTTCTGTATGGTATTTTTAACACTAATGTTTTCCTTAAATTGTACACAATACTCCCTGGCTATCTTTACTACATGCTTTAGTGCACATCATCATATATGTATATAAGTAGGCTATTTTGTCTACAATGTACATTGCTTTGCATTCATAAATACTGAATTCAACTAATGAAAACTTAATATTTTCAATGGTCAGTCTCAAGTTTAACTACTTCGAAAAATTTTGTATCAAATCTATTATCTAGCTAATGAAAACAATGGGCTAAACCCATTGGTAGATCATTTATTTTGTATTAGAGTTTCATTTGACTGTTTTGTGTAAGTAATGTCTGGTACTCGGGATCCGATGGTATTCTTTCTGTTCATTTTTTTCCAAAACCCTTTCTATAGTTGGGTGGGCAGTTGGATCAGATGACCCTCAGATGTCCTTTCCAACCTCAACCATTCTGTTGTTCTATGATTCTATGATAGTGCTTACTTTGGACACTTCTTTCCTGGGTGGCCAGACTCTGGTATGAGAACCCCCCAGCCCCTTCCATCAACACTGATATAAAGAGTCCACTTATCTTTTCTGCCTTATTTTCTTTTAGTTCTCCTTTTCATTTCAATTATCTATTGGCCCTTCTGGCTCTCAGCAAGGTTCTCACTCCTGAAGTTTTCAAAATGTTTTTATTAATAGTTTTTATTCCTTTAGCAAGCTGCTCAGAAAAATATTTTCTGGCTGGCCTTATTATGTCTTACATTTAACATGCTGAACTTTAATCTCTTTTCCATTTTCTTCACTTGAATATTACTTCTGATTTTGTGGAATGCCTTTTATTCTTCCAGTAGCTTGATGGTGTGTATATTTACTGTGGGCTTCTAATTCAATGACTTTTAAATGTTGTTGTTTATTTTTATTTCCTTTCAAGTAAAAGTCTGTCTTTATGTCATAAAGACCTTCATGAAGTAAAGATTTTTAATGATAAATGTTACATAGTGGACTTTCAGCTGATTTTTTCTCCAATCATTAAGACTCTTTCATTCAAGAATATTACGGTCACTGTTATACTTCAAGAATAAGATTGAGGCAATTTCAGTTCTTTTCCTTTCTCTCGAAGAATTGTCAAGATTGTAATTTGTACTCACTAGTCCTCAGTGGTGTGACTGTCAGTTGCCTCAAGTAACTGAAAAGTGAAGCACAACCTCCTTCTGTGCACTACAACTGACTTTACAGACAGCAATAGCCTTTCATGCTGAGGAACTGCTTCTTTATCATATGACTAGATTATATACTAGGTAGCATGTACTTTTTCTGAAAATTCTACCCAGATGATATTAAGAAATTAATTTTTAATTAAAACAGTATGGAAATTCCTTTGAAAATCTGATTCCTGGTGCTTCCTACCAGCAGGCAAATGAGATTCCTCCCCTTCCCCCATCTTATTATTTTTGGAAACTTTTTTTGTTGTTTATAGGAAAAAAAAATACTTACGCTAACATAACTTGCTAAGTAAAATGTCCCTTTGGCAACTATCCCAGAACAGCAACTATAAACACATGTTTAGGTTTTAAGCAGTGTTATACACTAGATAATTTATCATTTCCCTGCTATAGCCATTTCATTTCAAGTGATTAGTCAGACCTGTACAAATAAATCACAACTAACAAAACTTTAACAATCCATATAAAGGAAATGGCATTCCTGTCTTTTCTGTATTTGCAGAGAAAACTTGTAAGGAAAATTTAATAGAGGTGTAAAATGCTTACTTTGCTTTCTACCTTATTAAATTATATTCCTGGATATTTTATTTCACTGGGGGATTTGGCCTTTCGATAGCACCGGTCTTACTTCTCTGTTTTCAAGTATACATTCCTTTGTGTTTTGTTTGGCTGAGGAACCCTTCCCTCGCCCTGGTAGTCTGTAGGTTAGTCATCATGTTTCCCCAATTACTTTGAGCACAGAGTATGTTTTTCAGAGGTGCATATCACAATTCTAGCAGGTAGGCTGACAAGAAAGACTTGGACTACTGCTGACTGAGATTTCTTCACCAATAATCAGTGAAGATTTGGAGAATAATTCACTTATATCTTGAAGAAGAAATTTAGGCATTTGAATGTGGCCCACTGTTGATTGCTGTCTGCAGTAACGTATTGGCTATGTGTGTGCTCCCAGTAATAAGTTTTGGCTTTGCCTTAATAATAGTGGTTGTGATTAAGGCTTGAAAAGAAAGGAAAAAATAATATAACACGCCCCCCTCCAAACCTATTTCAGTCATGATCCTCAGACATAGGATATTTTTTTATTCTTTAAACTATGCAAATTGTAAAAACAAATTGGTTTACAAACACTTTCAGATCATACAACTTTAAACTTTCCTTCATTCCGCAGGGACATCTTTTCTTGTTCGAGAAAGCTGATCTAAGAGTAAGACTGTGCAACTTAAGAAATGCTCAGTTTTAACCTTTCTAGCAAGTTTGTCAAACAGCTTAGGGAAGTGTTTTCATCCATGCATTTCAAATCAGACCAGGGTGGGCCAAGGAAAAGCCTATCAACCTAAACCTATTAAGACAGCCATGAATGCGGGGGCAGGGGGGAGGACAAGGGGGTTGTCTTTCACTGGCCTTCTGTTTGATTGTGATTATATTTAAATTTGAGAGCTTATTATATTTACAGCTGTGACTACGTTGCTATGACAGCAGCAACACTGTCGTCCATCCCTTTTACAGGAAAAGGGCAACTATTTACATATTCCTTCGTACGGCTTGAGTTTCAGCCCTTTCTTACACCCTTTTCAGCTGCAACTTTTGCATGAATACATTTTGCCTCGCCCCTAACCTGTTTTTGGTTTTTTTTCTGGAAAAACTTACTTAAGTGTAGCTTAGGTGCAAGTCATTGGGCGGGGAGGGGTAGTTGTTTAAATCCTTCTGCGGAGCTGATACTCATCACTTTGCGTAAATCTTCACCCTTTCTCCCCTGGAACCTAAACCGTTCTGTGTGACCTGCTTTCAGCCACACATGCTCCTGGCTTCGTCGCCACAATACCACAGCTCAAGAGCGAGCAAACCACTGTCTTGTTTCTTGGAAAGAGGGGCCCGTCTGTCTGTCTGTCTGTCTGTCAAGTGTGTGAACTCCCTCCCGCTGTTCCCCGGAGTGCCAGCAGAAAGCAAATCTCATTGCAGCTGCCATTTCCTAGCCAACACGAGCACAATGGAGAGCATGTAAACAGTTGGCTGGGCTGATTGTTACAACGATTGAAGCAAATCAAGGGCAGCTTTGCCATGAACAATGAAATCTGCACTCTGTATGCAAATTCCTCCCTGCTTTCACTTCTGTTTCTCATCTGTGCCAGCATGGTCTTAGCAAACCTCCTATGAACTACAAAATAAGTTGCGAAACCTTGCAGATCGCTGGTCTTTTATTATAAGCTTTCAGTTTCACTTACTTTGCATAAAACATGCCTGCAAGCGGAACCCAGGCTGCACAGCTGGACTCTTTCAGGCAGCTGTTGTCTTCCCCACCCCATTTTTTTTTAATACTGGGCTTTGTCTTATTTGCAGTGTTATTAAATAAAGTGATAGAAAAATGAGACAAAGAAAGGGTGACCACATTTTGTGAATCCTATGGTTCTCCACCTTTTCTATTAATCACAGTGTGGGGTGGCTGTTAGATTTACCAAACTCATTATGGTTCAAGAATGTCTTATATCATTTAAGAAATAGCATTATTTTTATCTTCTGTGCAGAAGTAACCTTGCATATCAGTGCTGAGGTCCCAGCACCTGCCTTACCCTTTGCTATGTGTGAATGGCCACATGCCAGCTGCTGAATTTAAGCATGTGCTCTCCTCAGACGCGAAGCTTGAGAGGTTCAAGAGGCCAATTCCCTGGCTTTCAGTGTTGCACAAAACCACTCCATGCAAGCTGTTTTGTTTCATGTTGCTGGAAACATATTTGTCCTTTCTGGGCCCTTGTGCTGAAATAGGGTTATACCATTAATTCAGTTATAAATATTTCTGCTTTGTCAGAATAAGCATTTTCACTCAGCCTATTACTATGTGTAGTTGGAATTGCAATGATTTGTTCTGACTGTTAGTAGTCATTATTAATGGTTATTCAATGGCCACCCTCTGTTAATTAGTTTGAGTTGTAAGGGAACGGCGTAGCTTTGTTCCTAGAAACTTCACCTCCTATTGGAAAATTCTTTTGAAACTCTTTGTACAAATGAACCTCAACTCAGGGTTGTCCTCAAAGTGTACCACACCTACTAACACGTATGGTTGCTAGCATCCTGCATTCATTGCATCACTTGTGCTAATAATCCCCACTTTGCAGACATGCTGCATTGCATATTACAAAACATGGCATGAATCCAACATAGTATCTATGAATGCTGAAGAAGGGGGAGGGAGGGAGTTCATCATAGAATAATCATTGCTTTCTTGTTTTGCTTGCTGACCAAAGAACTGCTTGGCTTCATGCTACTTGGTTTCATTCCCACATCGAGGTCCCATCCAGAGAATCTATTTTTTTCACTAATTTTCTGGAGATGGCAGGATAGGATTGAAGCGCTAAATAGGATACCTCCAAATTAAGGCTCTCTAAAGATTTGAAGGGGACGTCTTTGGACTAGCTTGCAAGAAACATGGTCTCTCAAGTGCTTGCTTTCTTCAGGTGTGAATGGAGCAGAAGCATGGCCTGCACAGCAATGTAAGCAGGTCCGGGAATTGAACTGAAGGTAAAAGAAGCAGATAGTAGGCAGAAAACGCCACCTAGTAGAGACTATGGGAAGGCAGCAGAAGATATGGAACACCTAAATTGAAATTGATGACTCAGAATCCAATATTGCCAAAGAGGTGGGTCACAAGCCCATGTTGGGTTACTGTTGCTGTAGCTGTGATCTATGGCCCTGGAAAGGCCAGTCAGCCTAAGCTGAAAGGAATCCTAAACAGAGCCTTGAGATTTTGGGGACTGCACCCTGGGTGGAGACAACAGTTACAGAAGTGTTTGCATTAAGACAGTGAGCATTATTTATTTATTCATTATGTTTTACAACCAAAAGCAAAGCAAAGTCATCTAAAATGTTTTTTGGTTTTGTTCGTTTTTTTCCCTCCCCCCTGTAGGAAGACCCCTCTTCACAAGGAGATAAACAGTGTCACATGTAGCCAACCATCACCAGGGTGCCCATACCCTAAGTACACAGATTTAGCTGCTTTTTCTAAAAGCAGGTTTCCATTGTTGTTAGTGTAAAACTTTGCACAGCCTCAGCTGTGTAGTAACATAACCACCTTTCACTGTTAGAGACAGGTTTGGGGAAGGGGTTGTGTACATCTGGCTTGGCCGTAAACATTAGCTCAGTGACAAGCAATATCCTCTCTAATGTTTCTGTATAAGCAGAATCTTCAAACAGTAATGAGACCTGTCTTGAAGAGCCTCTGAGATAATCCTCTTTAAAGATACTTTACTTGATATTGTGTCCCATTTTTTCAAAATTTATGGATATAAGAAATCTTTTAGTCACTCCATGTTTATATCATTAATATATTCAGAAATGAGTGACCAATTAGCCTGTAAAATCTGGTTTCACAAAAAACTCTACTTAGAACAGTTTCAGACTTTATTTAATATTTGAAAAAAAAAACAAATAAAAGGAAGCAAATCAAATGCTTTAGTTAGACCCTTCCTGATGACATTCTGCTTTACTTTCCCTTCGTTCTTTTTTGCCTTCAGTCCAGACATTTGATCTTTATAAAATATACTTTCCAAGAAAAGAAAATATTGTACATTCTTACCCACAAAGCATCCAGACTGTTCATTACTTAATCAGTTATGAAAGCAAAGTCTCGTAAGTTGGATTGTTTAAAGAAGCTGTATTTAACTTATGGTCAGGTACTATTCTCCCAAGACATTCTTAAAAGACCAAGGAAAGGTCTTGTGCTGTGTATTTTTTATATCCAAATAACAATTTAATTGTAGATGAAGATTGCTCTCACAGGAATTATGATTAGCATGCTGTCATATGTACTGCAAAAAATAAAATGATGAAGCCTGCATATCAACTCTTTATGAGGTAACGCATTCAACATAAATCAATCCATTAACCGGTGTCCCTTGACTGTAGTTTATGGCAATACTGACACAAGTGCACAGCTTTACAGGAGAGAGGGTGTGCAGAGCATGCAAATAGATAAACAGCTATTACCTGGAGGAAGCAGTTTGGCAGCAACTGAAGTTTAGATTTTTCTATCAAGTCAGCACTTTAGCAGGGCAATTCAAGTTTGTGACCTCCTGTCACATACCTGAGCTAGAGCCAACACCAATTGGCTGCAGAAGTGTAGAGATCATTTCTCTTATAATCCATCCCACTATATTTCTTGGGATGGAATTTTGACATATGTCAGGCATAATTTCCTCTTTTGAAAGAGGCAGAATTTCATTTGATTTCCCCCTTGCCTCCTGGGTTTTTTAGAAATTGGAGTTTATACAATTTAGACAAATGTTACAGAGTTTTTACTATATTGGCTTATCTTTTTTTTTGGTGTCTGGTTCTTTCTATAGGAGAAAATATATTTTGCTGCAAATTGTTCCTTGCTTTTTATTAAGGGAGTTTTGTGTTCAACATTATCTTTGTAAGTGAGATTGATTGGTGCTTGCCCTTATTCAGCTCCTTGTATTCAAAGGTGCATTTCAGGACTGAAGAAAAAAATCACTTCTCAATAGAGCTATGTGTTAGATTTGACAGTATTTCAAATGTTCCTTAGTCTGTTTACCAACATGCAGAGCAGTAAAAAATGAAATCTGGAATGCCTATTTACAGTTAAATGGATTAAAAATTAAGTAAGTATAATTATAACCATTTAATTCAGTTAGAATATTACTGATATCTGAATATTTAGATACTAAACAGAGAAAGCTGCCACATTTTTGCAGCTGACCTAAACCACATTAACTACTTTCAAAACCAACTAAATAGAAACATTTCTTTATTTCTTTCCTAAGCATGTTATTTTTTACTCTTACATCCAATTCCCAGTCTTTTGAGACCTGTTAACAAAAGACAACAGGTTTCCTCAACACATTGTACAGTCTTATTTGCATTCAGAAACAAAGTTCTTGCTTTAGATGGTATTACTTTTTCAGTAGGGAATGGTAAAACCTGTGGTGTTAAAAAAGTTACAATAGCTCTGTCAGATTAGACTTCTATGATGCTTATAGATATATCAATAACAGAGGTGATTGAATATTTCAGGATGAAAAATTCAGCTTTAGTTTCTTTATCGCTTGCAAAATATCTTTGATAAGATTTCCTGTATTAAGGAAAGATTCTCAGCTGATGTAAATCAGGGTGTTTTCACTGCGTTCAGTACAGGATGAGGATCTAGACAGTGAAAAGTTCATAAATATTCATCTTGCTAGGTGTGCAACTCAGTTTTGACTAGGTGATAAATCACAGGGTTTCTTTTCCTTCATGAAAAGATTGTGTAAGAACTTGAAGAACATGTGTTTCTGAGTACAAAAGTGCATGTTAGAATGAGTTTTAACAAAAATTGCTGAATACAGCTTTATAACTCCTTTTTTTCACAACTCTTTATGCCAGTAAACCTTAGGAACATTTAAAGGTATGAGGTAACCAAAATGGCATGAGAGCAGAGAATAGAAAATCACTTCAAATTTGCACAAATTTTAGTTCACACCCCCCCACCCATCATCTTTCAATTCTGATGAACAGTCTGTGTTTGTACAATTTTACAGGTATGATCTTTGCATTAGTTAACTTTCAATATTTTTCAATTGATTAACCAGCTTCTTATAATAACTTTTAGAATTAATAGAAAACTGGAAGCAATCACTGTGATCTGACTGGACCTCAATAACACTGACCAGAACACTGTATGGCTGTTTGAATAAAGTGTATGTTTAAAAGGAAAGTACACCACATTGGTTTACAAGTCATCAATAAGAAAGAGACTTCATCTCAACTTTTGCCAAGTTTGCCAAGGTGCTTCAATTGTTCATTAAGTTGGCTTTTGAAAATGACGTTTTTTCCATTTCTTATAATCTAGTATATGGCTGGGAGATAATGACCTGTACGACTCCCTCATTTTTTCACTTGACAAGTGAATAGAGAATCTGAGACTTCTGATTCAGATAGAGTAAAGATCGCAAATTTCACATTCATATCATAGTAATTGGCCTTCCATGATTTAGAGTGGTCAAATAACTTCATAAAACTAGGCACTATTTTGATAATGGAGTTCTATTGACTACCCATAGGAAAGAGGGAAGAGATGCTTCCTAATTTATCTATCTGGCATTCAGTTTGAATCAAGGAATTTTTTTTCCATGGGAAATAAAGAACATAAGAAAGGCTATCTTGCCTCCAGTAGAAATGTCATGAGGGACAGCTGTGATGAATACAGACTAGACCGATAGAGGCACAGGCCTTGTATCAAGGTAAAGCAATAATACAAATACAACAAATTATTCAGGGAGTGTAGGACTCTGGAATCACTGGAAAAAATAACTAGTACCATCTCGTTTGCCTTTTACATAATAGGGACATCTTTCTGTCCCAAAACATGGATGCAAAGCCTTGCAGTGAAGCAGCATGGACTTCTGACTTGCTTACTAGTGACCGGAGCTTCTTCTAACCCTTAATAATACTTTCACTGCAGGTTAAAGAGGCCAAAATGTGTGTCAGGACCCTGTGGTGCTGTAGAAGCACCTGTGGCTGCATCTAAAGAGACTCAGGCTTGAATGCTCTTCCACAGGTATTTAGTCATCAGCACACTCCCTTAATGGGGTTTTGGCTTGTGCCATGTCATGATGACTGAGATGATGGCTATGGATTCTGCAAGGGATGGTACCAGTCAGGTATGGTTTCTAATAATGGTATAGTGAAGTAAGACTGTCCGGGGAAGGAAGAAAGCTTAGGTGTAGGTGGGAGTCCTGCTGCATCCTTCAGCCTGAAGACTGGAGAGTAGGCCCAAGAGCATTTTAACAAGAAGACAGTGTGTCCTACAAAGTTATAGTCTAAAAGACTGTATTCTAATGTTTAAAAAGCAAGAGATATCAGGTAGACACAGAGAGGACTGCAAGATAACAATGAAAAAGACAGCAGTTGTAGTTAGTGATCTCAGCACACTAGCTGCTGTTTCCATAGAAAACATTGCAGGGGCAACGATTTTTGGGTGTCTACATGTTAAAGATACTGTCTTTAATGCTGTTGTAAATGATGCTATGCAAGGGCATCTCTTGGCTACAGAAATTGAAATGATGGTTAGAGAGTTGTTTTTACTTCCATATAATGGCTGTATACTAAAATATAGAATCATGTGGTAGAATCACATGGTTAATTGCTATTTACTGATGACTGCTTCTCTGAGATACAGGAGGAGCTAGACAGCAGGAGGAGACTCTCCTACGCCTGCCTGCACACTCCGTGGTCAAGGCTCTACTCATGCCTAGGTGACTCACAGTCTGAATGTAGCTCAGATCCTTGTGTTTGTACTCTGTGTGCTAAAGGAAGTCCATAAAATGGCATTTGCCTGCCTTTTAGTGACAAGACTGAAAGATCAGATGACCTGAAGTCATGTGCAAACTTGAGCAAACCCTTTCTCAGCAGCACTCATAATGACAAAGAAATAGAGGAACTCCACTGTTCACAAAATAAGGAAGACTGCAGATCTCTTATGTGAAGGCACAGGATGAACTATCCTTCCCTGGCAAGTCCCATAGATGGCCGAATCTTGTAGTGTCCTTCCCCAGGTAGGTATGTCTTGGGGAGCAATGGAGGACAAGCTAGTCAGTATACTGTGAAAGAATTCATAGAACTTATATGAATTCAATTTAGTGAAGATTAGTTACTTTCTTCGAAGGGGAAGAGAGTGATGATTTCCATTCCATGTATATTTTGCCTTTTCTCACTGAGAACTTTCCTGCTCTGGAGACTATTTTATCAGAGTGCTATAAACCCCAGTGTATTAGGATTAATAATTAAAGTACTAATATATTTTTAACTATAAAATTGCAAATGCAGCCATAATGCAGTTGCACAGAATCTACTTAGCATGCCTGCTTCAAAAAGAGACCTATGAAATTTTCATGAATGTTTTATATTGCAGATAGGCAGAATCATTCAGTGCTTATGCTGCTTAATAATAGCATTGCAAACAGTTTTCTAAGGAGGCAAGCTGTGCTGCCAAATATATATGAAGTGTCACCCATCCCACCAAAAATAAGCCTTCTGATGATTACAAGATTATACTGCATATAACATGCTCATGAACACAAGCACACACATGCTGATGCACTCCCTCATCTCTTTATATATATATATATTTATATATATATATATGTACCCTCACATGGAGTAAGCAGCAAAACATGATGCCCACCTTTTAAGTGGGTAATAACTTCAGCCTCACTGAGTTACCATTTTCCCTCCACAACTGTATTTACCTATCTGAGTAGATGATAAAAATAAGATGGACAGTGAAAGACAGAGCATTCTGACATTTTAATCACCGTTGTTGCTTTAGTCATATTTCAGCATCGTGCTGAGGAGGAGAAACTGGAAAGAATGGGAAGTAATGAGCTAAGAAGAAATGCTTCTGTCATGACATGTGCTACTCCTTATCAGCATGCTCTTGTCTAAGCAGATACCATGTATCTCTTTCAACACTTTTTATATTGTCCTTCATAGAAATATGCTAGAAATGAAGGGATAATTTTACAGGAAAAATTTACATAACCTTAGAGTGTGCTTTTGTTGTTGCTCATTTCTCAAAGTGTTGGCTGTGCTAGTTAATGCCTGTGTATGTCACTTGAGATTGCTCCTGCTTCCCGTCTGGAAGAATATAACTTTCCAATCAGGAAGGGGGCTAAGAGGAAATCACAGAGACTTCAGCTTTATGGAGGATTAGTCATGAGATGATTAGTCAGTAGGTGACCAAAACCTAAGCAATCTAAGAGTATTTTTTAAACTTTTTTTTTTCTTTTTTCCCCCAGAAGGTATTTATTAACTCCATTTAACATTGCTCTTAGGTATTCAGACTGTTATGACACTTAGCGGCTTGAATGGGAAATTTCATCGACTTCTCTCATCAGATAAGCATTTGAAGACCAGCTGTAAAAAGGACACAATTAGATTCCTATCTAATTCAGTGTGCCAAAGCTCTGGCCAGAAATGATTTTGCCAAGCCTTATCTTAAAAACAGACAGTCACATTCCTGACCTATGACAGAAGGAGCAGTCTCTCCCTAATCACTGCTTTGTTATTTGAGTATTTTGATTTAAGTAAATGACAGGAGGCAAAAACAGCAGGTTCATTTATTTTGCCAGAATGTCTTACATAATTGTTCTCACCCATCTTTTTTCCAATGACCAAATGAGAGAACATTTGAGGCATGAGAGAGCTCATGGGGTCTCCATCCATCCCTAAAGCACAACAGAGCCACAGTCTGCAGGGGGACCCTCTCTGACCCGCTTGGAAGTGGTTGCAGAACTGAGTCATTCCTCTGCTTTTCAAACTGGTAAAATTTATTGCTCTGTACATGAGCAGAGCACAGTCTCTTTTTTCATAATGAACTTCCCAGGAAGTGTTTGTTCTTCAGGATTCTTGTTCTTCAAGACTTACTTTTGTGGTTATCTTTATTGTTTTTCCAGACAAAAGCTCTTATGATTTGGGATTAGCCAGCACTGATTTATAAGATTTTTTTTACACTGGAAGACAAAATTATTTTGAAACAGAGAGTGAAGTGTATGTTTCCTGAAGGAATCTACATTTTATGGCTCTAAGCTACCTCAGGATTACATAATGATATTAATTAATTCAATGGATTTTGTTGATTATATAGTTCAACTATTTCCTTTCTAATTTTGGCTGAATTCATCCCAGTGCAGTGTATCTGTGCAAGTTTCAGGAATTGCTTAATATTCTTTACACCTTTTAAACTAAATACTGTTTTTGATGAGACTTCTACTAATGGATATATTTACACCATATTATGACTTTACTGCTGTGAGGAGGTATTATATTCCCATTTCCAACAATTATCTCAGCTTATTTTTATCCATGCACTGTTGTGAAGTGACAGTAATATGCTATTCAAGAAAAGAACATGAGACATGTCATCAATGCACCCAAAAAATACAAGTTTATCTTATTAAACAAGTATGAGTTCCAGCATTTTTGAACTGCTGTATTGATGCCCTGCCTCTCTTGTAGAAAAAACTATATAAGTTGATATTAATCCAAGCGGAATGATTTAGAGTATCTACTACTGGACCAGCTTTGAGAATAATTTTTCATTGGTCAGAACAGTGTGCAATTACAACATCTTTGGACATGCGTGGTAGCAAAATTCAGGGACCTAGCTCACCTCAGTCAAAATATTAGTTGAAAGTGTTCTTTTCCAAATACATATTTTGGGGCTGTATAATGAAATGAGGTAAAGCACAGTAGGACTCCCTTCCCAGTTAGCATATATATTCTACACCAAGAATTAGGCTCCCTGATGTGTCACAAAATACTTGGTTTTGGAGTCACTATTGAACATGAAAAACTCTGAAGAATTTAATAGGCATTACATTAATAGCAGTCTTGGGTTTATTAGATTTACCCCCCATTACCTTCCCTCTAGCAATCCGCACAAAACTGGTTCTTTTGCAGCATTGTAGCTGCTCTCTGCCTCCTTCCCAGCTAATGAGACTTTATACTGCTTTGCAGCAGCTGCAAGCGTGTTTTTGTCCCATGCATGTAGACTTGCACCATTGTATGTCTCAGCTATTTGTGATTTGCCATGCAGAGTGAGCCTTCTGCTGTGGGCTATAATCTGAACCTGGGAGAAGAGCTCAGCTCAGCCTGTGCCTGGTTTGGTTGCATGCATTCCTGACCAGTAGGACCTTAGTCTGTGTTCTCAATAAATGTGTATTAAATCACTATAAAATAACCTATGTTTTAAAGAAACCATAGAAGAAAGAGGACATCAGGCATATGAGAAAATAAACTTAAAAGGGGAAGGTGTTTATACTTTTAGTTGTTTTACAGTCATATCCCTAGGTAAAAACTCAGTAAATATTTTCAATCTTGTTTTCAAAACTCCAGAAGTAAAATCTCATCTGATTCTTCATGATGCCTTGTGAAATATAGTACAGTGTTTACACTGTACTAGATGCAGAAAACAGAATTGTTCCCACTGAACTATGCATTGATTATGAAATGATAAATCCATGGCTGTTTATCTGCAGGGAGAAAACATTGGACCTCTATTCATTATCTGCAGAATTTTTCAGCAGTCTTCAGTGGAATACAAAAGACCACTGTAGTCCTACAAAGACCTTATGTCTAGCCATCACTGAATTAAAAAAATGTCCCCTTGTTAAAAATTAGCTAACATTATCCCATATTTCATGATCATCTCCACATATCTGAACAGTTTTTGCTAATGAGAACCTGTAATGGAAAGCAAAAGGGCTATGCTCATTTGATTTTTGTCCTGCCTGCTACCACGTGGTCTGGCCTAGCCAATAATGAAGTAATTGATTTTACATTACTTTTCAGTGGCTTAAGAAGCTATAATTAATCTCCTTACAGGTTTGTTAAATGTAAATCCCATAAAGCTGTCTAATATGCTTATGAGACCAAAACACCAGGCCAGTGGCTTAGGATGTGAACCATGCTGCTAAGCATACTCCTTTGTTTAGCTTTTACTGCTGAGCTTACAGACGGGAGTGGTGAGATGGTGAAAACTGAATGCTATGGGCTTACGATCATGTCTTCCACAAGTGCTACCAAATATAAACACAAAAGGGAAACATTTTAATTTTGGCTCGTGCTCAAGACTTTGTGTTTGGTATGGGATGGCCAGTTGAAGAAAATGAGTATTTCTTCCGGTCTAGTATCATCTTGGCATTAGATTCTAAGAATTTACACTGAACAATAAAGGCTTCCAGTTACTATTGATGTTGAAAGCTCTGCAGACATCTCTGAATATATAGAGGCCAATTGACTCAAATTTGGAGGTGAAAGACAGAAAGCATTAATACAAATGCAGGTTCTCTCTTACTTGCTAACTTTCAAGACAGTAACAGGTAAAGAAAATTTGCTTGCTAACCTAATCTGATGACCTAATGTACCATTTCACCAAAGGCAAAAAGGAATATTTAGCCAGAGGAACATAAGACATGCTATGTGGTTATTAGCTACTGAAACATTTGCTTTTTTTATCATAGAGATTGCATATAGAATGTAAAATTAACAGGTATACATTTTTATATTCTAAGCTTTCTAGCCGAGAACCTTTAAATAGCATCAGTAACAAAATAAAGGGAAAGATCTGACAGGAACACAGAGCAGTCTCAACGTTGAATATAGATTTGGCTCCTTCAAGTGTGGATTAAAGTGAGCTTGAAATGAAATAAACAGAACAGCTTCAGAAGTTTAGAGCTGAAGGGAAGTCATCCATCACAGTGGAGGAATGTTTGATCTGATGTACAGTAGTTTAGTTCACAAACTTCATTGCTAAAAACATTTATCTCTGCACTCACTGCAAATTCTAATAATAGAAGGCATGTCCTGAAGAAATCCAATATGCCCAGTAATTGTGAGCATCAGTCTTATGGAATGTGTAAAAAATAGACACAGTGGACATTTAGATACATTCTGTTTCTGTCTGTGCTTGACAAGAATGAAAAAAAAAAAAGTCCCACAACAACAGTTACATAAAAGGCCTCAGCAATCTAACAAGTATTTATATAATTCACCATTTTTAAGGAAGATGTTTGAAGATTTGTTTCTTAACTGTAAGTTGGTTGGCAACTGAATGGATTGGCAACTTAATGTTCATGGGAACTTTTCTCTCTTTCCTTCACCTTGTTCTAGACACTCTGATCTTATTAATCTATTAAGATTCTTATTATGCATGTTGCATATTGAGTTTTCCACAGTATTCAGATGTATTGAGAAATATAGTTTGCCCCAAAGGGTTTGTCTTCCAAAAATGTTAAGCAAGCAACAGTACAGAAATAACCAGAGATTACTGGTTATGTTCAGCCTTCTGATCTAAATTATTTTTGAATGCATAGTTAAAAGTGTCAGCCACAAATAGTCCTCAATAACAGATCTGATCATTTTATCAACTTGTCTGTCTTTTCAGTCATTTTAATGTATAATGTGTGAACAGTGTATTCTCCCTTCAGGCAACAAAAAAGAAGTTCTTTCGATACTCTCAAGGTAACAGCAGGGTAGAATGAAAAATGCCATCTTCTCCTTGGAGAACAGAGTTCCCATTTCTGTGACACTTCAAGGTTAATTCCTGCTACTTAAAGGAGATTAGACTTTGACAATGTTGCACCTTGACCTCTAACACACTTGTAAATTGTGATGGCCTACAGAGAATAGGGAACTTTAATAAATAGATAAGTTAATTACAGTATCAGCATACACTCAAGTCTGGGGTACGCATCCTTCTTCTCCAGAATATATACATGAGATGCAGAAGCATGGAAATGAGGCATTTTTTTTTTATACAGCACAAACCTATAGATAAAGATGTAGAAGAATAGACAGCTAGATAATCCTGTACTACTGGATAACTAAAGGGTACACTGACAAAAAAGGAAGGCCTCTCACAAAAATAGGTTGAGATAAGTAGTTGTAAAACCTTTTTGTAGGATTTCTTCATATTAGAGCAAAACATGAGGCTGATCTTGAATAACTTTTCATTTTCACTGTTGCATAACAAATGTTTATAGAAATTTTTCACATTTCCCCAAATTTAATTCAGGTGTTTTGTGGTGGTTTTGTGTGTGCATTTGTTTGTTTATTTGTTTGTTTTATTGTGGCTATAGACTTGATATTTTCAGACTTGAAAAACATTGATTGGAGGGTCATCTTTATTGTAGAGTAAAATTTGCCATGGTAAAACACACAGCCTTTCACTTTATTGAATTGTTCTTGTTTTGATGTCTCCAGAGTTCATGGAAGTGGAAAAGGTAAGCTTTGACCCCTTCCATTTTCATGAGTCACTGTATTAACTCTCCTCATTCAACAGCTGGCCCTCAAAATCCCTGAAGCAGAAGCCATAAATGTAGAGATGTGATTTTTTTATGTGTATGCATTGTATATGATAACCATGTTATTTAGCTAGATACCAAAAGGATATGAATGGAATAAAAACCTAAATAGAGAAGATAGGTCATGTTTATCAAAAATATACAAGGTGAATGAGTGACCATATCAACCACCTTGTTTAGAGGATACTTGGAAAGCTGAAGATGCTTCTGCTTCCAGATACTTTTCCCTTTTTATCAGTCCTATTTACATATCTTTCCGTAGTCAGTAACTAGCTCATTTAATGCTTGCCTCTACTCTATGAAGTAGGCTTTCAGAATACTTAGACTACAATTTCCTAGTCTACATTTTTAGTAACACAGGCATATGTCTTCTTATTGAAAAGAACAATCTATTTTATTCTCCTGGAGAATGTGATTAGTTTCAAAGGTAGACATCAAAACCAGATATTTTTTTTCTCTTTAATCAAATACTTTCTAGCTGGAGAACCACTTCTTTTCAGCACAAATCTTCCAACCAGCTGTCACCAGTGCACACAAGAACATTACCACCTTAAAGCTTGTCAGTTCAATTTTGCACTCATCTTCTTCACTTGCTATCTTATGAAAGTCTCATTACTCTTCCCACTCTTGTAGGTCAGGTCTTAGATCAACACACAAAAAAAGAAGTATTACAGCTTCCAGAAAGTAAAACACCCAGAGAGTTTTAATTTAAAATTCCATCTAGTGATGCCATAATATCATCCCACCATGGAGAGATATTTTATAGGGCAGTTTTAATGCAGTCATGAGTTAACCCATGGTAGTAACGATCAACAGAAAGGACGTTTATGCCCAGGAAGGAAAGGGATGAAAGCAGTGATGGCTACAGTGGCTCATATATCTACGTAAGCTCTCATTGGTGTATAGTCAGATGCCTCTAACAAACTTTCTGGAAAAACCACAAGGTTAACTATGAATAACTGGTGGTTTGCTCCTTGGTGTTCCTTAGGAGGGAAAAGTGGGTTTTATTAGTGCTACTATACTAGCACTGATGGAAGTGTCACTGTTGGAGAGTTTGTACTGAAGTTTATACCAAATTTAACAAATCTGGAAATTTTGATACATACCTATTACTATAGCAAAAGTTAATCAAGTTGGCAATACTGTCTAAAAGGTCTTACACTGATAATATTTTGAAGGATCAAATTTCTTTCAGTGACAAAAAACATCCTCAGTCTGTCCTAATTACAGAATCAGGTGCTATGTCAATAAGAAGCACACAAATGGAAAATTAACTTCACAAATTAAGCTAGTCATTGGCGTATTCACAAGCAGTATAACCTTTGTCAAATCTGATCTTGCTGTCAATGTCTTGCTTCATAACTCATACAGGAATTAGTGAAATCCTGTCAAAGCATGGTAGCAGTATTATGACTGTCTGGAGCCTTGCCTGACAAGTTTAATCATAAAAAACATTGTGTCTTAATAACAAAAGAATTGTGAACATTAGTAATTTTAACAGTTGTAGTATTAACAGTTGCTAAAAGCAAATAATGAAGTACGGTAACTAGCTGAAACGCAGGCAGGTGTCTAGCATCTAAGCTTATTCAGTAACCCAAATCTTTCAATAGCAGAAAATGGGAATGAGAATGCTAACACATTTTGTGGGGGATTAACTGCAATAACACTGCTGGACTGCACAAAAAAAATCCTACTTTAGTCATCATGTCTTGTCTCAGTTTTTATTGGTCAGTCACTATAAATATAAAAGCAGCTCTCACACCACACATAGTAATTTTTTTCTAGCCACTTAAAATTTAAAAAGGTAAGCTGCAAAGATCATGTTAAGTAATTTAGCACCATAATAGGAAATACAAAACCACTGCTAGAAATGTATGATATTTTTGTCACACTGCTTTCAGTATGCATCTCAAGAAGCTCAAGTATGAATTGTGTGCCTGGAGCCAGAAATAGCTCATCAATATGAAAAATATAAACAGGTGACTTAGGTGTATCCTCTTGCTGAAGCTCCCAGCTGTGATGTTCTTACCAGTTGATGAAGGATTGTCTTCTCAATTGAGGAAAGATGGAAATCGTAGCAGAGCTTCTTAAGAAATACAGATATAACTGATAGAAAAGGCAGTATGAGCACAAAGAAGCTTCCTAGTGATCCAAGAGGGAGAGAATTATCCCTCATAGTCACTGCAGATGACTTTATGTGTCAGCTCCATGAAAGTTACTGAACATCAAACAAGCAATAAGTGACAGGAAAAGCAGCAGATTCGTCACTGCAGAGAGCCATGTACAATGAATGAACTAACTCTGCAAACCAATTCCCTTAAGAATGGCAAAGTAAAAATTGATCTTGACAACACTTGAACTGAACTGAAAAATCATTGAACTGATCCTTTAATGTATGTTCAACTACTTAGAAAATCCCTGAGCGCTCCTGCATCAAGTAAATATGTATTGGAGTAGATGAATTTCAGGCCTATGCCTTAGTCATCTACATGACTTAAACAAATGCCTCCTCTTACATTGCACATCATCATTTGTTGAAGAGCACATTTGTCAAAGAAACTGAGCTGCACACAGAAAAGTAATTTACTGGTCAAATCTGAATATCACTCAGCGTATTGACAATAGCCTTGAAAAAGATACAGTCTCATGCATGTTTGTGTACTAGATCAGTGAAGGTTTCCTATCAAAAGAAAAAGCTCTAATGGTGGTAAAAATGAATATCTTGCCAACAGCAGAGCAAATTTATCACAATGCTGTTCAACTTCTGCAAGGATAATCAGCCTATCCATTCCAGCTCACATCTTAATATACAACTTAAGTCAAAACAAAGGGTTTCTATCAGTTACAGCCACATTAAGCTCTGCATGTTCCAGGCTACAAATTACTGTATCGTAAACCAAACATACTGCAACTTGGCTAAAGCATGATTTTCACCTCTGTAGTCAACAGGCCAATAAGAAAACAAGAATCATGAGTTCAGTAGAAGTAGCATTTTTTAAACGTACTATCTTCTCTCTTCCACTTCCATGCTGGTATTTTACAGTTTACAGGATATCAATCCTCTCTCCTATTCCCTTTCTGATTGCAAGATAAACAGTTCAATGTCTCTCTCCATTTGAAATAGTCTTCTGCTTTAGAAGGTACCAGCTACCTTGTCTCACAGTCTAACCAATTAGCATATATTATTAAACTGAGAGCAATTTTTTTCAGCCTGTATTTAGCTGTGAAGTATGCTGACTCTATTAACAGAAAGTTTTTGATTGCTTGCAACCTTATCTATTTTTTCCAGCTCTACTAGTTACCCTAATTAATTTTTTTCTCTCTTTCTATGAACTCTGTCACGTATCATGTAGACATATCTCATTTGGAGCTAGCTCAGCTCAGAGTAGCTCTTAATATAACTGCCTGGCACAGTGAGGTCACCCTGCGTGAGTGGTGACAGCTGGATCCAAATATTTGAAGGTTCTCATTGCTTTCCAAATTAGCCCAAAAGACAGAAGGATTTCATATACATGTTGATATACAGCAGACAACATTTCAGAAGAGCTCCCTCCACAGATAACATGGCTGTCAGGACATGTCTGCTAGGATAGGCACTTCAGTACCTCCTACTGTAATTTCCAAAGAGAAATACAACCACAACAGGAATGAAGGCCTACTAAATAGAGCTGATAGGATCAGGAAAGGGTCTGGTTATGCTCCTTTATACAGAAACTAGAGATAACAGCTCCTTAAAATTAGTGTCTGCACAAAACAGTGCTTAATGTTTTTACTAAGGCTATCAGAGAGTCTTGCTTAGGGGAAGAAATTGAGCGCCCTTGTAGCAAAAGCTCCATCAAAAAAGCTAGCAGGGAAAATAAATTAATTTCCATTAGGAACTTTCTGTCCTTTGGCAAGATAAGCAGAGACTGTGGAATCAAAAAAAGAAAAAAAAAAAAAAAGAAAATGGTTTTCAAATGGAAGGTTTAGAGACTTTTGAGAAGGCTAAAAAAGTCAGTATGAGGTCTGGCTTCCTATATTGTCTTTCCTCCTCCCATAGTGATAAAAATAATATTATATCTTAGCTTGTGTAACGTGTAGCATTCATATTGATACACACCTAATGTGTGGGCACTTATCTGAAGACTTCATTTATCTTGACCTTCTCAAGCTGACTGTTAGCAGTAGTGTCAGCTACAGCTAGATTCAACTACAGCTCATGTCATCTTTAAAGAGCTGCAGGCTGTTTGAAGAGCTACCCTGCTGTAGTAGGCTTCTGATAAATCCCTCTTGCAAAAGTCTCTGAAACAAACACCATATCATTGATGATATTACCAGTATTGTCTAAACAAGTTTTTTTTGTGTTCTAGACTTGCGTTATTTTTTTTTTCTGGTGTTCCTCAGATTCCAATTTCTTATTCAATGACAGAATATATTTAAAAAATTAAAAGTGTTTCCCTGAAAAAAAAAAAAAAAAGAAAAAAGTGTCAGCATAGAAAAATCTGATTTAATTTCTTTGCATTTAACTTATTCTCAGTCTCTGAGCATTTGCTGAAGAGAAAGTGAGATCATGACAGGACTGACAGACATCAACTTTTTTTACATTTATGTAATGCACAGAAACAGAAGAGCACTGAGCATCTTTGAACAGAGACTGTTACTAGGATTACTGTATGTAAACAACTTAAAAAAAGCCCCTACCTGTTTCACTTAAAGTCTACTGTATAAACAGACCTAGAAAGTATAAGAATAACAATTAGACCTAGCAGTACCTTTGCTTGCTCTCTAGATCAGGTATAAATGTCTATTTAGAGCACCACTCAAAAACAATTTCCACCCATACAACTTGTCAAATTTGGCTGTCAAAATTGTCACGAAAGCAAATACAAATGTTCCAAAAATTATTGTATTTTAAGGCCTCATGATTTTTATGAGATTTTGATGTTATGATTCAGAGATTTTTGAAAGATTTACATTGGTGGAGATGTAACTTTCCTTTTCACATCCATGAAGAGGTGAAATCTACGTGTTCCAGCTGGTGAAAGGGGTCGTGGAAGTCTTCATTAGAAAGGAAGTGTCTTTTCCTCAAATTACAGAGTCCTGTAAAACCACACAGTAAATTGTTAAGCTTGGCCCTAGTAATGAAGTTCTAACGCTATTTACAACCACATGAAGAAGAAAAAGAACCCTTCCTTATTAAGAAATCAACTCCTAATCAGGTGTGATGCCTCATTGCCTGTCATAAAACATGCTTTTGCAAACTCAAACTCATTAGTTTAATGACAGAAAGACCTGTACAATTACATCAAACCTGCAGGCAAGGTCTGGAATGAGAGATACATTTATAGCACTTTCAGTGAAGGTTATAAATAGCACAAACTTTCCCCACAGACTAATGTTTAGACCACAGCCTACTTCATGAAAAAAAAAAAAAAAAAAGATTTTAAAAGAGGTTGAAGATTTTTATAGAAATATTCTACTATTTAGTGGAAAGTAAGGCATGTTAAGAGCATGAAGGAAGAAACAGGATGAGGTTTTATGGTCTATATTATAGCCGATGTCAGACAAGATCATTTAAATGATTTTTCTGGCCTTAAAAACATATGAACCTGTGGGTCACTCTTACATCTGTTTAGCACTTTAATTGACAACATTATGGAAGACTGACCCGAATTTACAGTCAATGTTAATTTTGGGGAAAAGTATACATATATCGTCATTTTCTTAATCTTGGTCATACAAGCTGAAAAGGCCTCCTTTTATCTTTTATTTTAGTCTGCTTTATGGCAAATTTACTGATAAATATAAGATTATATGGAATCTTTTTTTCAGAATTACTGCTTTAGAAAGTCAATGAATATTGTATTAATCCATATTAATTACTGTAACCACAGAGTCTATGTATTACCATATGTATTGTTTTTCTGTAACCAGATTGTGTTCCTTGTTTAAAGAAGACACTACCATTGTTAAAAAGTGTTTTTATAATTAAAGCATCATGGACATGTCTCTTTGGAGTTGTCTCAACAAAGTTTCTTTACATATGGTTCCTACTATCTACAACTACCCAGCATCCACTAAAGTGAGCATGTGTTTTAAAGTCTGACTTATTTTTATGATACTGTATGTAAGTTACAATGATATTATATATATATTCCCAAATGATATTTTCACCTAATTCAATGTTAATTGAAACTTTGGAAACTGAAGCTGAAATAAACTGATTATCTCTAATTATTGGTGCAAGATATGATCAACTCCGATGTTATCTTCATTTGAATTCTAACAGAGAAGGGCATAACTTAGGTTTGAACATGGACACAGAGATGTGCACAAGACCCACATTTTCATCTCTTGCCTACTCAGGACTCAGGTGGTTCCAACTTCCAAAAATTACATCTCACTATTTTGATGAACAAATATTTACAGGGTGAGAAAGCTGTTCAAGGCACACCCTGATTCCACCTCCAGCACTTCCTATTATCTTTCAGGCAATAAGGTTTGGGCAAACATTAGTTTATTTGCTTGCATATTGTCTGCTGTGGGACTCTTGTCTTAATTGACTCTCCAATGACTCCTTGTTTAATTTGTTTTTATTGCTGTAGGCCTTGTTTCTGACTTCACTGTGTTGTATGATGACTTCCAGGTCCCTACTAGAGCTGCAAGGGACCATATGAGCCACTCAACCCAATCTCTGCTTTCCTTTATACCTCTTCATCCCCCTCAATTACAACAGACCATATAAAGTCATCCCAGTACAAATCTTGGCCTTATCTGTTCAGATGGAGTGCTTGCCACCTAATACTCTATAAATGTCTGCGATTTCAGTCCCAAAAACTGCTGGGAGTCTAATGCCAACTCTTCACGATCTCTTTTACACTGCGGTTTGGACCATTGCCTTTTGGGATCGGTTTGTAAGGGAATTTGATTGTTAGACCAAGACTGGTGTATTTGTTGCAGTGTTCCTGGCTGGCTGGTTCCTTTGATGCTGACGTTTCAGATTGGCACTATCTGGCTGTGCCTGTTTCCTGCTCGTTGTTATTCTGCTGGAGTGGGCTGTTTGGATTGCACCCAAGAACTGTGATAAGGTATCTGGAGATGTGTTTTGCAAGGTAACACGTAGCTGACATGCTCTGCTGAGACAATTAGCTATTGCAGAGTGCAGCAAATGATTAAACATCAAGGTGTCTTACCTTGGGTACTCACAAAGCAATAGGGTGACAGACTGGGTGAAAGTGACAATTAAAAGATAGACAACAAAAGCAAAGGGGAAGGCAAAAATCTCGTTGTACCTCAGATAAATAAGTATAATGCACGGAAAGTGTGACAGATCAAAGCAAAACCAGTGCAGGTGTTGGTCCATGTGGGCCAGTGGGAGCAGGAACCAAAGTGCATGGGCTTGGGGTGAGCATGGCCCACCTGCTCTCCTGAGTGGATAAACTTGGTATGCAGCTGTGGCCGAGTGCAGTCAGGGGAGAAGTAGTAAGCATGGGGGAGGAGTGGAGAAAGGTGCCAAGAGGTCAGGAAGATTCAGAGAAGCTGAGTGAGGCCATGCGCCATCTTTCTTTCCTGCTCCTCACTCCTTAAATCCCTTCATCTCTTAGGAGTACAGGGTTCATGTTCCCATCTCAGTACCTGCTCCCCACTCCCTCTTCCCTTTGGTGTGATAGTCCACCCTTAACACCAATATTTCACATCCAAGTAGCCCTACTCTCTTCTCAGATTCCCAAGAATTGGCAGATAACTGGAAGAGGTCCTGCTCCCAGGGAGGGGGAGACCACGAATTTTGGGCCCAAGCCAGGGAAGACAGCCAGAAAAAAGTTTCAGAGGAAGAGCTATTGTTGCCGGGAAATGCCTCTTTCCCCTCTTTCCAGTCCTCCCTCCTGTCTTTGGCAGCAGCAACAGGAACCCAGTTGCAAAGATGAGGTGGGGATTTGCTGATTGTCCTGGAAAGGCACATTTTTCTTTCCTCAGGCATAGTCAGAGCAGGCAGTTTGCCATCCCTTGTTGGCTGCAACTTTTTTTGCATCCTGCCTCACTCTGGGATTTCATAAAATTGTATATCTACCTTATTCACTGTAGCCTGTCCACATGTCACATTATTTCATGTTTATTCCCTTTTTGGATCATGCCTCGTCAGTGCCCTTGAACTCCCAGAGATGTCTCTATGCCCTTTTATCAGTGTTATTGGAATCCCAGTGCAGCTTCTGTGAAGTAAAAGGAAAGCAGGATGCCAGGAAACCTTTGTATTTCCTATAAACCAGCAGGAAAACACATATGCATAGTAACAGCGACAAGCCTGCAAGAATTATCTGTGCATATGTTTTGAGGTACTGATGATAGATTGATACTTGGCCTTGAAGTTGAAGGATATAATGGGAGTGGAAAGGCAAGATTTTGTTTACAGTAACTGTAATAAATTGTCAATGCTTCACAACCTCCTGATTAATTTTGGTGACCCTGAAGAGACCCTGGCCCAGAACATGACTTTACAGACTCAAGGAAGTGTTATTACCGGCTTTTCATTGCATACGGCTTTCCCTTTGCACTAGTTGTGACTTTTCGACTGATCATCTCTGATTGATCTTGAATCTCCTAATGATAACATGTTACTGGGATTTTGGTGAGAGAGGACAAGGAATCAATCAAGCGTGAGTGAGCGTGTCCTGCAGGTCAACAACTGGTTGTGCAGCTGGTATCAGCAGCAGGATTTGGGTTTCTATATTCATGGGATAATTGTTGAGAATTAAGGACTGCTAGAACCACCCAATTAAGTAATGGTAAAGCTTCTTTACCAAAAGTCTGGCCAAACTGATGAGGAGAGCTTTAAACTAGGAACAACGGGGGAGAGACATGAGGAGCTCCTATCAAGTGAGAAAATGGTAGACCAGACTGGCAAGCATAGTGTGCAGAAGAGACCTCATAATCAAGTCTGGCAAAAGACCACAGAGGTGATTAAGGGACTGGAGCATGTGTCATATGAGGAGAGGCTGAGTGAGCATCTCACAAACATTGCAGAATGTAAGACTAGAAGGCTAATATCAGTCACACCCATTGCCTGAAGCAATTGTGGTTTATCTTATACAAAATTTAGTTCATTAAATAAAATTTAATTTGATCCAAATCATCAGGTTTATCATTGCCTCCACAACTGAGCCCAGAGGCTAACTCAGAGGAGGAAAGAAATGATCACAAGGATAGCCCTAGAACAGAAACTGCAGAAGTAAATACCCGGAGGCAGAACAGTGACATATTTAAGATTTTGTAGATATGGAATTAAAAATTACTCTTGTTGCTCTAGATGCTGACTTCTACATCTGTACATAAGCATGACATCTTCCCCATCTCCTGACTCTACTTGCTTATTCCCATTTACTGTTTTAAGATGCTGCTTGCAGCTTTCTGCATTCAATGCCTCTCTCCTTTTTTATATATTTTTTTTCCTTAAAAAGTGCAATTCTGAATTACTTTTTTCATCTTCTCTGACCCAAAGGTCAGACTGTCTTTGACCTCTGCATTTCTCACTCTCAGCTACTTTTTCCCTGCATAGATCACAAACTTGGTACTTCAAAACCCTCTTTTCTTGACATGAATTTAGGCTGACTTGTTTTCAGCTGCTATGCTTTTTGCTAAGTTCTCCTAAAAACGCACATTGAAATAATGTAGTAAGTATGAACAGAGCATTATATTTATTATATCAGATTCCTTTCATTCTTGTCATTGTACGAATGGGATGACTTATGTAGGTAAGTATTCTTCACAGCTTTCTAGAGTTTAACATTTATGTTATAAACCATTTACCATTACAATCTCCTTCCACTTCTTAAATAATTTTCCAAAATTTTTACCCTTCTTACTGAAAGTTTCAACATCTCTATGTTTCTGAAAGGTGACTTATTTTTCAGAAAATCTCCTCAGCTGTTTTTAAGTTACATCATATGGTTTACCATTCTTTTAGTTTAACACAGATCTTTAGAAACAGCTATGCTTGTTTTCCATGGCAGATATGGAGAAGAGAAGTAAAGTCTTCACATGTTGGACCTGCATCTTCTACTGAAACAGCAGGAGATTCTGCTTCTGAGAGTGATTGTTAGTCACCTTAACATACCCATAGTAGAGCTTACTGGAATCCTTTCACCTTCTTGCTACTCACTGACAGTCAACAAGTCTGGATGAAGCAGAAATTTATAAGAAGACCCATTCTGCTGAAAATGTTTCTGAGATGTTTAACATCTAATGGAATATATATACATTCCTGAAATATTCAGAATATATCCATTCTGCAAAGAGACCAAGGTGAGGGATACTACAAGTATTGAAATGCATAAGCCCTGGAACTCTAAATTTCTCTCACTGAGAGATTGTTACCTAGGGGCAAGGCAGACCTCTGCACAGTACAGTTTGTTGTTGTAGATATGGCAATAGACTGATGTGGTGATTGATGAACGATAACAATTACTATTTCTGTGTGATACCATATATATGACAGCTAGTTCTGTGCCAGCTCAAGAGAACACAAGAAGAAAATTCTAAAAAAA
>VXBL01000373.1:428394-439243 GCA_013400195.1 Aramus guarauna | reverse complement strand
TAAAAAAAAAAAAAATTTAAAAAAAAAAAAAAAAAATTAAAATCATAATAATAATAATAATAATAATAATAGCAATAGGAAAAGAAAGTATAGTTACTGGTTTCAAATGTTCTCCAACAAATTTAGATGAAGTGGTGTTACAAAAATTCAAACTCTAATGAAAGGGAAATTACGTTTCTAATTTATTCTATGAAAAAATATTTACTGATGATGTTCCAGCACTTCTTTCAAGCACTAGGAAATTTAATATGTTTTAATATGCTTTTCTATGTATTCAAAGAAAAAAGTGAAGGCTTCTGGAGGAAAAAAAAAAACCCAAACCCACTGTCATTCATATCTGCGGTCTTGCACTGAGCTGACTTGGCAATCTAGGCTCCTACAAGATGGGTCCACATTTTTTTAAATTTTTTTTTACTTGGCTCTTTGGCTCTGTGTATAATTATCGGCTCTCATAAGTTTTTAAGATTTGTTTAGGCGTCATGTTGCCCGATGACACATAGTCCTATAGCTAAGATTCTTAGGAACTGACCAGAATACTAAAGATATATTTTAAAGGTATTTTATCATCCATCTTGTTTAGACATATTTGGAAATCTTAGTTATGGGTAATGACTTTGAGCATAACATCTTAAACCAAAGTCAAGCATAAGTCAAGTTTCTGACAGTGATTTTTTAAAATAGTGTTATCCTTTCTTACAAATAAATTAGCATAACAACTGAGAAACAAAAGCAAGAAAGAAGGGGGTTCTTCAAGAGTCACATTTTTGTTAAAAAATTTCAAAGTTAATTTAAAAAATATTCTACAAAATAACATTGAGTACTATTTAAAAGGGATTTTTCAGACAGTGTATCCGTTTGTGTTTTTTTCCTTACCAAATATATTTTTCAATAAAAAGTTTATTTTTTATTTTTAATAACCGAGTTCTAAAATGCCTCCATTCACATTTCCTTTCCCCACCTTCTTTTCCAGCTGAGTAAGCTGTTGCTGCGTGGCATGGCCTGCCGAGAACTGGTGGCACGATTCTTCTGCCTGAAGCCTGTCAAAGCAGCAGCGAGAAGTTCAGCCATAACCTGACACCAGGCAGTCCCGCTAGCAGCAGGGGCACTGAAACTGCTGAGGAAATTAAATGCCCAGAAGCTGTGATTGGCATCTTGAGGGAACGCATTTTCAAAAGTACTGAAAAGTACTGAAAAGTACTGTTCAAAAGTGTCCTAATCACTTCTAAGCCTAAGTCTCATTTAAGCAATTTTTATGGAGGAGTTTTTTGGTTTTGTGGGTTTTTTTTGTGTGGGTTTTTTTTTTGGTTGGTTGGTTGTTGTTTTTTTAAAAAAAAAACAACTTATATTTCTGTCTCAGTAAGATTTCCTGTAAGGTCCCAATCCAGCACACAGACATACATATTTAACTTCCTGAATATGCAGTTCAGCTGAATTCAGATTGATATTGACTCATGCACATGTTAACTTAGGCATTAATGGTTGCAGGGTCCAGAGCTGCGTTTTGAACTTAGCAAAATAAGTGTGAATGAAAGAGGGAGGAGAAGGGTGAAAGTTACAGGAGTATCACTGTTATTGCTTGAAGACATTTCATCCAACACTAACATTTTTATTTTGCCAGAATTTCCAATATTTAATTTTTTGTTTACATCTTCAGTCAAAGCTTAAATCAAAATATCAAACTGCAGTATTCTTATCTGCACTGATGTGTTCTGAAATGTTTCATTTAGATATTTCATGGTTGAAAATAAAAATTACAAAATAAAAAAATGCATTTCTCATACAAAAATATTTCTCTGAGGTAGACCTCATTAAACAGCAGAGAACTGAATCGCTTGGTGTTGCAGTTTTTATAAGTCACATCATATTTGTTCATCTAACCAAAAATGTGATATTTACATATACAAGACAAAGGAATGAGATAGAGAATAGCTACAGGCATGGTAGAATAGATATAAATTATTTTCAAATTAGTCACTATTATTTTTCAGACAATGGGACAGTTTAGAGAGAGGAAGGCTTTACACTTATAACGGAACTGGTAAATCAGAGTGAAGACTCCCATTTCCTCTGGTGTGCCACTTTTCATTCTTTTCTAGCCCTGTAATCCAAACTTTTATTGAGAACACAACTGAGCTCCAGACTCATGCCCAGGTAAAGAAGGAAATGTCTATATTGTCAAAAAAATTGGAAGAGTCTTCTTCAGGCTGAGAAGCATCACAGCTGTATGCCTGTAGAACATGCATTTAACTGAAAACACAGAACGTGGATGTTACAGTGAGTCTTAATAGACAAGAATATTGGCAAGCTGCTCCCCGTGTTGGAGTTGGTGTAAAACAATTACCCATGGATCAGGCTGACCTCAAAGAGAAATCATCTCATTAAGATAATTGTTGTAAACACATCCCCCTAGTTGCTAGCAGTGTTCCAACCCTTCCAGTTGCTAACTCAACCAGTTTGTTTGCTCACACAGTTAACATCATCTCTGCAAGGGAAAGAAATTAGATTTTAAAAGAAATCTTAAAAAGTAGAAGCAAAACCTTATATAAAACCTTGAAGTGTGAGTACTTACAGATTTTACTGACCTGCAACAGCAGATTTAGAAGAGAAATTACTTATTGTATATTTATTTTTTAAAGATATTGCACAAACAAAATTATCAAAACAATGAGAATTGTTAACTTGCTTTCCAGTTTCTCAATCATGTCATATTTACATTAAAATAGTTGATTTCCAACTTGTTAAGAATTTTCATTTTACAACGTTTCTGTGTTATCGTTCATGCTTTGACTTTACGCATGCTGAGCATTACAGAGATCCACAAGCTAGGTTTCAGAGTACTTTTATCCAGCCACTTAAACTGAGATGACTAATAGCATCTAACTTGTAGTCTCCCATGGACAGACTATGCTTCACTATCTCCTATCACAGCAAAGGAACTCCAACAAGATATCTGGTTCCAATTGCTGTTTTTTATGGCATGTCAGGAAAGCTCTATTTCTTAACAGGATATTCCTCGGATCCTTTCCTACAAATAAGTGGGTTAGATGCAAACCAGCTTCCAATCTTTAAACCTTTCCAAAGCTGTAGTTAAAGAGCTGTCAGAGGAAGCAATCAATCACCCAAGCTGAAACTGAGAGGATACATCTTCACAGCTGAGAAATCATCCTACCTCTTCACTTAGGAAGAGTTGCAGACCAAGTATCCAAATGACTCTTACCTCAGTGTTTGCATATCCAAGGACAATTCCACCTCTAGTTTTCCTCTGTAAAGATGATAAGTAGTACCAGGTTGCCCTTCAGTGCTTGGCCATATCTCAAAGCAAATACCAATCTGTACACAGTACTTGTATTAAGCCACATATGAAGTTATTATTCCCCTTTTTTAAATCATGGTATTAGTTTTCTCTGACACTTTTGTATTCTTTGAGAGGATAAATAGCATGTTAACTATCTGATGGGATCCCAGTACAAACGTATGCATGATAAGCATTAAAAATAAATATTACAAAGACTTCTTTGAACTTAGATGTCTCTGTGAGATGGTTTTTGATTTCTTCAACAATTTACTTAGGGAAGTAACAAAATCAGAGAGCTAATATCATAGAATTTGCTTGTTCTGTAGATTTTTACAACTGCTATTTCTGCTTTTTCATTTCTTAACGTGGAGAATGGCAAATGAAAAGATTCATATATCTCAAAAATGTTAGGACTTTTTTAAAAATTGAAATATATGTAGATGTGTTCCTATGATTGTTTTGGTATGTTTTTGGTACATCAGGCACTTTGATGAAATTGGTGAAATTACATTAAATAGTATTAGGATAGTAGAGTATAATGCAGTTAAGACATAATAATAATGTACCATGGGAGTGATGGTAAAAAGAAGTGATTTAATGTAACTGAACAAATGTTCATTTCTAAAATGCAGGAAACAAGAAGATAAAGCTAGGAAAATTAATAAGGAAGTAGTTGGATGATCTTGGAAGAGTAGCTCTATAGAACTGCTTTCACAAAGATGAGAGGCTCACCTCCTCTTGGTGGTCTTATTTTCCCAAGTTGAAGAAACTATTAGTATAAAAGAGATAACAGGCTGATTTTTTTTAAGAGTTTGGCTCATATCATACAGGCACACAAAGACTGCAGTGCTAAATTAAAGGTAATTGTTCAGAAAACTGAGTCTTGTAAAGGCACTGATGTCTAATCTACTTGTACCTGCAGGTAATGCTTCACTAGAGTGGGGTTTTGACTAGTGTGGCCAGCTTGAAAAATTATATCTGATGCTGTGGCTGTAACAGTGGGATAAATCTCATCCACCTTAGACATCTATGGGAACACCCACACTAGTATTTTAGTTCAGATAATTAGTGCTCATTTGAAACAAATCTCCCAGTTATCCAGAATTTACAGAGCATCAGTTCATATCACAGGGCAGCCTCAGAGCATGCAAATGGCTTAAGCTAAAGCAAAAGATTATTCCAGGAACGCACCTAACGCACTACACCTGCTAATGGTAGACCTGCTAATGTACGTTCCAGGCAATCAGACTAGGACCAAGCCAAAGTAAAATCCCCCAAATATACACAGAGCACATATCATGTCTTCAACCTCTTGTGTTTCACTCCACAATACTTCTCCTACTCTACCATACTACTTTCTCACATACTACGCTACACCTATACTACATACTCCTACATCTGTGGAAGTCATCCTAGACTTTCTTTATAGGCAGAGGCAAGAAAAAAGCAGTTTTAGGCTGAAAATTTGTGGGAATTATTTTAGATCTGCACCTGGAGGGGAGAGGAGGTGGAACTGCTCTAAAAAGGAGATCTAGACAACTACCTCATTTATTTAGATAAATTCATATTTGAGGTTTGCAATGGGACACAGTATGGCAGTCAATTAAACTGCCATCTCTGAGTGTCTAGCTTCATTAACTTATAGGGTGTTGCAGAGGAGTCTGTGGCAGCCCAGGGAACAGAACTTAGTTCTGATAGCATCCAGGTTTTAGATCTCAATTTTTCAGAAATATTCCTTCAGGTTCAATTATGCCAGCCATTAAACAAAGAATAGCTGTATTTTGTTAAGTACTTTTTGATCCTTAAATTCAGAATTTCATTAGTTTCACTTTGCAGTGGGAGGAGAACATTTGGCAGGAGTATCTTTCGCCAAAAGAAAAATTGGGTGACATAGGAGTCCTGTACCGTTCTGCTCTCATTTCATATTTCCATACTGGACATTATGAAGCATTATATTTCAGGTGTAGTATATTAAGTGTCTTCCCATATTTAAGAAACAGGTAATTATTTTAAAAAGACACTACAATAGGAATTAAACTACCATGCAAATCTCAAAAAGCAGGAATGTGCAGAAGTTAGGGAGCCACTTCCTAACCGTTCTCTCATATGCAAATGTTTTGTTTCTACTGACAACGACATACCCTACCATGTCACAGAAAGCTTCATTCTGCTTCCGACAGATAAGGATGTGCACTGTATACCACATTAATCTCTGTATAAAACAAACCCTTAATTACTTCTTCAGCACAGTTGCTAAAGACTCAGAATTGATAGGCATGCACAACTGAAGTTCATAGTGGGCAGGTAGGGAAAATGTAAGACTGTAATAACTTTAACGAAGGCATGTTGAATGCTTTTTACCAAGGTTGATGAAATTACAGTGTCAGTGAAAAAGTAACTCTAAAAAAGAATCATGATTGTACCTGCATAATCAATACTTTACTAATCATGTACTCTGAAATAATGTAGCTCTACAGGTATATAGAAAACAGCTGGGTATTACTTAAGAAGCAGTATGCAACTAGTTGCTTCAGCTAATGGCTGTGCAAAAGAAATAGAATTAAGGTAAGTACCTAATACTCATTTTGGTACTTTTTTCTTTCCTAAGGTCCATTTTATAATGGCACCAGTTTAATATTTTCCATAGAGAATGTGAAACTAAGCTGGTGATGAATTGCAATACTAACAATCTTTCTTCTTTTAAAAATTATTTTGGGTACCTTACAGCAAAATAAATACTGAACAACAAATTCATCCCCACATAAAGTTAAATGTTTCTAAGATAAAAGTACATGTTAAAAGTCAATGCTGCACATGAATATCAATGTGCCCCACCAAGGCATTCTCCACACGAATCCCAGTCAAAATAAGCCTTTCTCAGAGTTTCCTGAAGCTAAATATCCATGATAAGTTCAAGAAAACAGGCACCTTGACAGGAAGCAAAGGAAAGAATCTGGTAAAATTCATCATTCTTGTAATGTAGAAGTGTTATGGTTAACTGAAGTTTACTAGCAAAAGTATCTGGCTACTTTAGAGAGTGAGATCATAACTAGAGATACTGGATACGTTATATGGGTAACATATATGAACTACATATGAAAATAGCACTTTGTACATATAAATTATACATATTATGCATAGTCAATGTCTCCAAATATAAATGTTTAACTAATCTAATTGATCTTTTTTAATCTTTAATGATTCTTTTTTGTAAGAACACATGAACTGATGAAAGACTTTATCATTACATAAGTCATTGCCTGAAAAACTCTCGAGTACTCAGTGAACTCCATAATTAGTTCACTGACAAAACTGAGGGCCACAAAAAATTTAAACTTTAGGGAATAGTTAAAATCTGTAGCCAGTCAAGATTTTTTAATTTTGAGGTTTTTCTAGAACTGATGAATAACATGACCTCTCCTTTTTGTGGGCTAATTATTGTAAATGTAAATTATATGTGTGGATTCTGTAATGAACCTCTCTAATCTCCAGCACACCTGGTGGCTGAAATCTTGGCATCCAGATCAGCTCAACTCTTACGTTTCTCAGCAATGAGACATCCAGAGCACTCCCAGTCAGACACATCGTGCTGCAGATCCCTATGATTTTGTGTCCATGGGCAGCGAGAGTAGGCTGCTCCTGGAGTTGGTAATAAGACAGGGACAGTGACTACCCTGAGCAGGGCACAGCACCCAAGCAAGACCAGGGTGGTAAAAACCCACCAGGTGCCCAGGTTTGAACCTAAATGCAGCTCTGGAGAAATAAGCAGATGGTGCTTGGGTGGGGTTCCAAGTGAGACTGGTCAGGCAGGTCCACTTACCCCAACCAACAACTGTCTGCAGGAGAAATTTCTTTGGCTGTTACTGCACAATTAGTAAAATGGGAATATGCTGGATGAATAGGAAAACTCACAGGCTGTCACAGCTCTCAGCAAACCAGTAGGTCCTGACTGGCATCTACCCAGGATGTCCCCACAGGTTTCTGCACAGTGGTCTGAGGTCTCTGTTTTACTTCAGGGTGGGCACCTCAACATTGCCCGAGCTGTGTTTCAGAGGTACTTGTTCTTGGCCCTGTCTCTGCTGGCCTGAATCTCTGGCCACTCTTCTGGGACTGATCCCAGACCTGGGGTGTAGGTAACCTTCTCTCCAGTCCCGTTTCAGGTCTGCCTCCTTTTATTCTTTCCTGTGTTTCCTGGCTGGCACCTGGCATATCTACCACCCTTCCTGGGACCACTGAGGGAGGCTGTGCCTATCACCGCCCTGACCCTGCTCAAGTGCTGTGCCAGCCTGGAGTGCTTGTGCCCCTGCCCTGGGGCCACCCTCGGCTCCCAGCTCATCCCCCTCACCGAGCAGCTCCTGCTGCTCCCTCCCACGAGCACTGGCAACAGGTACTGAATAAATGCATGAGCCTGCAGTCGGGCAGAGATGGAGCAAGACCTTCATATTCATGCAAATATGATCTATTTATACAGATGCAAATTTGACAAGCAAGTTCTACAGCAATTCAAAAGACTCAAATCCAAACTGGATGAGTTTGTTTAGTTCTATTTTATGTATGTATGTCAGATATACAAAGCTGGTATTTTTGAATTTAAACTCGGATACCACTTTCTATTTCCCTATTTGAATTAACTGTTGCCAATGCTTCTGTATGTACTCATCCATAATTCCCCATTTAAGTCAGGAATATCATCCCTAGACAGTCTGTGTCTAGAGAGAGGATATGGATGGCTTCAGGGCTCAGATCGCACCTTGGCATATGTACTATATAAACAGAACATGGCTGGTTACCAGATTGTTTTTCTAGCAACGGCCAAACATTTATTATCATCAAACTTTCTATTCAGTGATATGCAGTGTCTACATAGTAAATTTGTGGATATTATTTAACCTTCTTTCTTGTGCAGATGATATTTCTAAGAGGTTGTGGTTTTTTGCTAGCTGCTAACTTTTTGGAATTTTCCTTTAAAGTGAGGCTTAAATAAAACCTCTGCTGGTTGATGGATGTGATTTTGCAGCCTAAAACCAGATGCTTTTCAGATGGTCTGGTTTTAAGTTTGCAACCAGTGCTTGTTCATCATTTATTTTCCTTAGGGCCCCATTCTGAAGTTGACTGAATACTATAGATAGTCCCACCTCTCCAAAGTCAGAGGAGAATTTTCACATGATCAAGTATACATCTATGATCTGGAAAGTGTGTTTATTTTACCTTGGTATGTATCACAGAGTTTGCACAATCTTATCTGCTCTGTTCCTTGCTGGTGTGGGCTATCAGCCACACAGCCTACAGCGCTCTAGCATGGGCCTTGAAAATTCATGATGAAGTCCTTGATCTGTCATTGATAAACTCTTTGACAAATGTATTTAAGATAGTGAACTGTTCAGATACTATTGCAACTGGGGATACACGGGAGATAGTTACTTGTTTCATATTTCCTATTGTCTCTTCCCAAGCATACTACTACTGAGATAGACCTTAAAGGCTTTAAAGCAGGGAAAACACAGGATCAAAGCGGTGTCTCCCACAACCATATACAAATATAATATGTACAAATAAACATTTCAAAGGAAATCAGCTCATGTTAGAAACTCTCAACTTTTAGCATTGGTAGAAAAGTTAAGTTTCTTAACAACACTTTTTTCCCTGTTTACATTCAGTGCATGCCATTCCCTGTTTAGGCCTTCAGTCCTCTATTTTGAGGGGGAGCTCCTCCAGCCGAGGTCCCATAAGACATTCCTCTCATCCCATTCCCTCTTAGGACAGCAGCTGGGCTTCCACGTGCTCCCCTTGAGCAATATCCTGCAGTCTTTCTGTTTCACAGGCGTTTGGCCATATCTAACAAAGATGGGAATCTCCTCATGTCAAACACTCTATACTGTTGCTATAGAAAAAATAAATAGTTGGTTGGGGGTTTTTTTCCACTTATTAAATGATAGTAGTACTACAGTAGCATCAGTATTTCTCATTTATTATGATCTTGTCTCTTCCTATTGGTGATGATTTGTTACCATCTTCCTCTTTTCTTTGTAGAATGACTTAATGCTCTGTGCTCTTCTCTGATCGTAAACCAAGAATTATCTGCTTCAGCTGATTGATTTTATTTGTTTGCACTGAATATTTTGCTCCTTTTGTAATGATATAAGCATGTTTATTTCAGAAAGAATAGGATGAGGGAAGTGGTGTGGTATTACTACTATAAATAAATAGTTGGTTGGGGGTTGGATTTTATTTTTATTTGTTTGTTTTGCTGAACCACTACTCAAATGGCAAATGTATAAAGGACAGTAAATCCAAAGAGCAGTTACCATAATTCAGTCAGTGACTTTAAAAACTCTAGCTAAATGCTTTTCTCTATAGAAAGCCTCAGAAAGCAGTAATGAGAGTATGCTATCTCCAGCTATGGATTAAGTTACATACCCTTCAAACTACGTATGCTCTAACATATGTGCATCCCTCCACATACAAGCAGTAAAACAATTACAGCTTCCCATCTTTTTCCAGTCAGAGTGTCTCGAAGACAACCAGTGTGTCTGCTGAAGACTGTACGACGAGATGGACTAAGATTTGCCTTTGAAGACTGATATTTGTGCAATGCTTCCCTCCATTTCACAGCTGGATCTGGTCCCGGGAGAGCTGACCTGAAGCCCTAATACATAAGGGTCCTCAATGTGCTGGTGAGGAGCAGCCATCTGAGCAGCTCCCTACGGATGCCTGCAGGCAGGAGCACTGCAATGGGGCCTTTAGGAGAACATGTGAATATCATCAGTTATGTTTGCCATCTTTGAGTGGCAGCTAAGGAACAGCTGGGAGTGCTTTGGTTAGAAAAAGCCCATTCTTCAACATGGCGGGGACTAGAAGTCATGAAGAAGTGTCCCCATAACTTCCAGGGTTAGGCAGAGCTGGGAGTAGTAAGAGGAGGAAGGAGAATTCACAAAAGGATGTCTTGTGAGAGAGAAAGATGGGTCCAAAGATCCGTGCTCCTCTCTAAAATGGATGAAAGATTGTTGCTGTCTACCAGTAACTGCTGCTGACAGATGCCACATGGACAGAGTCAGAGAAGTATATTAACTGTTAGGAGGAGGGCAATGAAAAAACACCAACTGTGTGGAACAAGTGAATGAAGTTTGAATGAGGTTTCAAAGCAAAAACTTCAATACAGACTGTCTAGCACTGGGAATGTGATAGCTCAGCTGGTGTAGTGAAGGATGCCCTTGGAAAATACAGTTTTAGGAGCTCAGAACTGACCTGTGCAACAACTGGGTTTTCTTTTCGTCTTGAATGAGCACAGTGTAATTGTGAAAATAAAGCATCCAGGTAATGTCACCCCGAGAACTGACCACAGCTGTATATATCTGAAAGCACTTTAACAAGATTTGTGGCTTGTTTTCTGTAAAAATGGCTCTTCTGGTTTCGGTTAGAGTATGTGGGTCTTTTGAATTGACTCTAGCCAGTTGTTTCCATAACTGAGGCCAATGTTTGTTGCTTGTATCAGACTATATAAGAGGGTCTTTGCTTGCAATGACAAGATTTCTTTTTTCTTTTTTTTTTTTTTTT
>VXBL01000373.1:396175-428361 GCA_013400195.1 Aramus guarauna | reverse complement strand
TTTTTTTTTTTTTTGGCCTTAACATGTGTTATCTAAATCACCTCCTTGGGCAGAGGAAAGAATAGGGCAAAGATAGCAAGGTGTGTGTGAACAGCAGTGGAGGGGGAGTAGTGGCACCTTGGAACTGAAGAGGATGAGTCTATGAATGAGGGACGGTGACAGGTCTACCTGCTGAGAACTCTGCTGCCTGCATAAGTCCCCCAAGATCATCTCTGGTGCCAAACCAGGCTGTGCATCCGAAGTGGACACCAAAAGCAGAGGTGATGGTGATACTGTGGAAATGGTGTTTCTCTCATTCTGAGTTCCACCAGTTGTGTTTCTTATCCTTTCTGCATCCTGTGAGTGCTAACCTGTTCTCTCCAAGTGATATAAATGTGGATGCTGAAGGGTAGGGATGGATGTGCCTTTTATGTGGAGTAAAGCAGTGGGATTGTAAGTTCTAGATGGTCCAGGAGCAAGGTGCTCTCTCCTTGGGGTGAATGAAATTTCAACACGAGTAGCAGTTTTTGAAGCATCCCAGAACATTAATGTTCACCTATTTAGTTCAAAATGCTCTGCTAAACTTTAAGACATCCTTTTACTGGAGGAAAAAGAGTGAGAATGGAGAGAAGACAGAGCAGAAAAAAAAACCAAAAACAAAAACCCAACCAAGTCTGATTTTGCCTAGTGACTGATTTATTTTGGTTTGGTTTTGTTTTGGTGTTTGTTTTTGTTTTGTTTTGTTTTTTAATTATGAGTAGATTTTATTATTGAGATTTATTATTGTATCATCACAAGAACAACTTATACAAATTGTAATAGATGGTAGGGTGTGTATTAGAGAAAAAGGACACTTCATACTTTCTGGAAACTGACATATATGCCATGACTACTTTTATTTAATATCTGTATTGCATATTAATGAGCAACAGGGATATTTAGGTTCAGATTAAGTCTGAGGTATTATTACTATAATTTAGTTGAGCCCACAGTCTTGGGTGTACTAAATACTACAGTTTATTTTAAAATACTATAAGTAATGGAATTTCACAATGTAGATGGCACTGTGTTTATTACATGGCTTGGGGGTGGTATTGTGCCAACATTTTAGAATTCCAAAATTGTTTCCAAAGAATAAATCTTTACTCACTCCTTGGCAACATTTATTGTTTTCCAGTCTATGGTTCAGACAATAGTATTTATACAACAGAATGAAAAGGAGAAAGGAGTCCTCTGCTCCTAACTGTTCCTACATTCTTCAGAATCAGGATTTTAACCCTCCTAGCAATGCTATGAGGAGGACATATAGGGATAATCTGAACACTCTTATAGACAATTCCAGGTAGCAACTCACATTTTCATATACATCTAGGGGTAGAATATTGTCCTTCTCATCACAAAGGTTGTCTCTTCTCACAAATACATACATACAACATGAGAGGAAGTCAAGAGTAGCTGTTAAATATTTGTAGTTACAAAATAGGTGATTATCTCTAAACTATTTTGCAATCTAAATATTGCACTTGTAAATGCTTATGTTATTAAATGTTTTGTGATTAACTTGTTAAACAATACTGTATTAATTATACTGTGTGTTACCATAAAACAAGAAAGAGAAATTATTCCCATCGGGGAAATACCTTGGAAATAGCTTGGTTAACACACTGGTTCTTTTTTCAAGAATGAGCCAGCAACTCATACACAAAGAAAAGGTATGTGTGTTGGGCATGCATCATGAGGAAACAAATCCTGGAAAAATATGAATTTTGGACAGTGTTGTATATGTTTCCTGCCCCAGTTTATATGAGGTTTAGTTCACTTAATAAACTTTGAGACAATTTCAGAAGAACTTTCTATTCCTTCCCCACCCCCGCCATGTGGAGCCTGAAGTTTTTCAGTCTTTTTAGTACATATATACTACATATATCGTGTATATATATACACTATATATATACACTATATAAAATTTTTTATATGTTTTAATACATATCTTTCAATGAAAGCTATCTTTAGGCATAGCTACTCTATGCAGGTACAATATTCCTCTCCTTTCCAAGGAAACAAGGAGGTCTCGTGATTTTTCCTATAGCCTTTGGGGTGTAAAGAGCTGTAAAATGTCAAGTCAGAGGCCAGAGGTGGGGAACTTAAAAACACATTCCTTCCTCAAGAACTTTTTACAGAAACTGTTTTGCTTTTAATTTATCTATGTGTTTCCTGATTACTTGACCTAGAACCATGTGAGGTCACCTTATTACAATTATTTTTAGGGCCCAGGTAATGTGTCTACTAAAGATGCTCTGTACCTAGTGCATTACAGTTCTGCTAGCAAAGCAAACTTCTTTGGGGGCTAGGTTAAAAAGATCATACTTCAAACAGTGGTGAAATTGTTATACTGACAAAACCTAAAAATAGGCACTCATACAGTCCAATAGAAACTCAATCACCACACTTAGGGAATTTTAAAAGATTTGTTTTGTTTGGATGCCTATCTGTAGACCTCTTTCATCTGAAAACTGGAGCTGAAATTTCCATGGGGTGCAATGGTTCTTTATTATTATTATTATTATTATTATTATTATTATTATTATTATTATTATTTTATATTTTCCTTCTCAGAACATAAATGCCATGGCCATAGTCTATTTTGGGTTTCATTTTATCTTTATTTCTTTCACTCCTTTTCATAATATTTGAGAGTTTTTCCAAAAGATAGCAGAAAATACAAAGGCTTACAAAGTTTAAAATAATCAGAGAACACTTTATGCCACTGCAAGTCTCTACAGCCTGCCCAGGACATAGTAAGACAAGGTTTCTTTGCTTTGTAAGCACATATCCTACCTCTGTGGCTGCTGCTTCCCTTGCTGTTGCTCTGCTTCTTTATATTAACATGTACAGATTTTAGATGAAGTTGAGGTGTTACCATGTATTATAAGACACTAAACAACAACTACTAGATCCTTGCTGTCAGTTTCCTGAAACTAATTATCTTCTTCTTACTGGATTTTCCTGCAGTGTCTCATGTTTTGTCTTCTACAGGCAGATTTATTCTCCAGTAGTGTGCTCCCCAGGTGTGCCTTTGCATTGATTGTGACATAAAATAGCGCAAAATTTTTTGTCATCATCAACATTATTTCAGTTCTCATCACTGAACTGTATAATTAAAATTATGTCAAAGAATCTTCCGAACAAAAAGAGAATAAAAGCCATACTAAATGCACCAGGAATATGTCCTTTCTGCCAACAATCTCTTTAAATGCATAAGAAGATTTATACATATACATCACAATTTAAAAAATGACCCAATTTTTTTGCCTGGTGGTTTTAGCTTTTCAGTCACTTATGGAAGAGGCTTTTGGTAATCCCTTGATGAAACATGAACTCTTAACAGTTTGTTGTTTTCTTTGTTTGTTTGTTTTCTTCATGTGAAACTATTTGGATGGCAATAATTATAATCCTGTGAAGCAGCAGGGACTGGATAACATTAGAATGAACGAGGAGCAACAAAGCATAGTGTGCTGATTTTGGCTGGGATAGAGTTAATGATCTTCACAGTAGCTAGCATGGGGCTATGTTTTGGATTTGTGCTGAAAACAACACTGATAATATAGAGATGTTTTTGTTATTGCTGAGCAGTGCTTATACTTTGGCCTTTGCTGCTTCTCACACCACCCCTCCAGTGAGTAGGCTCGGGGTGCACAAAAAATTTGGGAGGGGACACAGCTGGGACAGCTGACATCAACTGACCAAAGGGATATCCCATATCATATGATGTCTTGCTCAGCATATAAAGCTAGGGAAAGCTGGCCATCAGGCCACTCTTCGGGGACAAGGGTGGGCATCAGTTCGTTGGTGGCAAGCAATTGTTTTTCATTTGCATCACTTGTCTTCCTTGGGTTTTATTTCTTTCTCTTTTTGTTATTTTCCTTTTCATTACAATTTTTAAAATTATTATTGTTTTGTTATATTTCAATTATTTAACTGTTCTTATCTCAACTGATAAATTTTCTCACTTTTACTCTTCTAATTCTTTCCCCCGCCCCACTGTGTGGGAGTGAGCGAGTGGCTGTGTGGTGCTTAGTTGCCAGCTGGAGTTAAACCACAACATGTAGCTTTATGTCTCATTTCTTTCTGACACTCAGGAAAGGGCTGGTTGGAACATCTAGCAAAGAAAAACGTAATTAAAATATGAACCTGGCTACTCACATCCCCAACAGACACTGATAGTCAGAACACACTGGCAAGGTGGACACCCTGCATTTCCACAGCTACTTGCTCAGGCTCAGGAAAGCACGTATGAAAACATAAGGCTGCATCTAGGCTACAGGGTAAATTCCTTGGCAGCTGATTAAACTGGCTTTATGGCTGCCCTGCCTTTGTGGAATGAGGAAAAACCACCAGATACCAACAGAGAACAAGCTCTCTCACTACTGGATGTATTGTTGCTGGGTTTGTTAGTGTTCATTGTAAATCTTGCCTGGTGCTTGGAGCAGTTTTGGGAAGCATTAGATAGAAACTTTGGGACACCTCTGAATATTGTACAGTCTCCTGATTCACCTGCATCCATATTTCCAGAAAATGACAAATAGTGAAATTGCCAGTTTTTGTTACTTTGATGCCAAAACTCCTAAAGTAAATGTCTGTGAATGTTAATACAGATTTTGAATTCTCTATAGTTTGGCTTTATTTTGCAATAAAACTTAAATCCCGATGAATTTTGTCTCATACCCAGTTTTAGACTGCCATGGGATCATGTGTGCATGATTTCCATCATGCCTTTATCCTAAAACTGGAGACCATAAACCAGCAGTTCTAAGAGGGTAAATCATTACTGAGGTAATCTTGGAACATTGCAACTCTTCCACCAAAAGGTTGACATAAATATGCAACACTTACTATAGATGTATAGAACAATGCATTTTGCTACTATGCTTTATTTGCTCTTCTCCCCTTCCTTTCCTTCTATCTCTTCTCTGTGCCCCATCCTATAATTTTCTTCTTTGGAAAGATATGAAGACATAGCATGATCTTCAGGTATCAACAAATTCTTCATACTTATGAACTTCCAGTTATAAACAGATTATATTTTAATCCTAATTTTGAGCTAGATCACTGAAATGAAAAGGAGTCTTTCAGTGAATTTTATTATAGGCTTGCTTGTGGGAAAAAAACCCACCCAAACAAAGCAGGTTCACTTTCTAGTTTCAGGAATGATTCTTGACTTCTACGAAGTGAGACTGGAGAGCTGAAACCTGGCCAGGCACACACATGATGTCTACAGATGTGGCACCTACCAGAGAAGCAAGTAGAGCTCTATAGCCATGGCATCATAGGGCAGCAGGGAGTTGTCTTGTCCATACCTTGGGTTTAAGGCAGAATCAACTGCACTTGTGTTTTTTCTGAAAGAAAATTCACTATTTTTCTTAAGGCTTAAACATTTGTAATGATGAAGAGATACACATTAGTTTTCTTTTACAATCCTCTGAGTGAATCAATCTTCCTCCTGTTGTTGTTATAAATACCAAAGCAGACTCACCACAGATAATATTTGGGTTGGCCCATTCCATGAAAGATTTGTTTATAGTATGTTCAGCTGGCTACTAAAATGCAAGAAGTGAGAACTCTATAACAGGAATGTTTGAAATCAGAATTATTCTTCTGGACTTTTCCTTGTCTTTATTTGTATGTGTGCTAAATTGCTGTGAAAGTTCGTATATTCCTTACAGAAATGTGAACTTGATATAGCTGTTTTATATATTGTTTATTGTACATTTGTGTTCTCTCTTACTTCCCCATTTGCTTAGATTATCTTTGGGAATGCTTTCTAGGAAGTGACACACTGCTGTAAACTAAATGTCACAATTTTATTCTTTACTACAAATTAAATTTTGGGAATGTCCAAATTATTATAAATGTTCCCAGAAAGGTTATTATTTCCAGCTTTCTTTTAAGTTTCATAAGTTCTACAAAGTAAATTGAGGTGATATTGTAATTCACCATCTTCATAAGTCTGTATCACCTTCTCTTTTTCTGAAACCTTGACTACTATTTTTCTCATGGACATTACATGATAACAAAGCAGGACTTGCATGATTTTATAAGAGCTTGCATCAGTAAAATAATGACCAGGTCATATTTACTATATTCTGATTTCTTCAGTTGATTCTTACACAGTTTTTCAAAGCACACAGAGTGTAAAGCAAGACATTGCAAGGCTCAGCCAGTTTAAAAATAAATCTTGAGCAACAAACAAAAAATCTTGGCATAATACAGCTGCTGGCATCATCATACTATACAGCAGAGTTCAATTAGCTGTTTTCAGGAAGAAAAGCATGACTGTATGCAAGAGACTGTACTAGTAGAAGGGTTGCATGAAAAAAAAGAAATACAACAGCCCCTTTTTCTTTTCTGAAATGGGAGCTTCATAGACAGAAATGCAGTTTCCCTAAGGGAATCTTTCTGTGAAGCACCCTGAATTAACATAGGAGTGTTTAAGTTAACTTCTTTAATAACAATAAGAGTTTGACTTCCCCAAGGAAAAAAAAATATTTTCAGCAAATTAGAAGCCCTCTTTCCTGTATCCCACCCCACTGTTACAATTCCAGACTCTGTTCAATCTCTTCTAACAGATTTATCAGGCCTCCTGCATTCAGTGCTCCTTCAAAATGCTGATGGCCCATTGCTGAAACAGTCCTTTGCATTGTCTGCTTACACATTTTATCAAAGAGTAACCCACTTCTCATACAGGAGAGCTGTGCAAGTAGGGGACACCACAGTGGTACGGGCAAGGATATGGGGAAGGGATGCAATTCTGTAAGTGCGGGTGTGGGTGTATATGGATACTGGGGTTAAATTACAGAAAGGTGTTTAGAAATTTGTAGCTATTTATTAACATTTCCTAAGCATCTACTACTATGGTTTACTTGTTGAACTACTGTTACTGAATTTTAAATTTACAGCTTACCAATTGCCAGTAGTTATATGTCATTAATTAATAATAAACCTCTTCAATTTCAGTTTCGTAACCTATGGAAACTGATTTTTATTTTTATTTTTTTTATTGTGACAAAACTTCTCTGTGTCTATAAAAAAATTTGAAGTAGAAGAATATGACAGTATTGTTTTAGGGCTTATTTGCTCTGTGAGAGGGAGAAAAGGCTGAAATCTCTTTCTAGCCTGCTCAGATAGAAATGGTCTGAGCATCTTGAGAAGTCAAAAAAGCATTGCAGGATTACTTGAGATCATTGGACTTTTATTTATGTTGTCTCTCCGTCCTTTCCCACTCTATAGACCCTTATGACTGCACGTTTTTTGGTAGCTGTGCAATATTTGTGGATTTCTCTGGGAAATTCCTTTTTCGCTTCAGACTCTTTTATACTGAAGCAACAAAGTACTAAGATTCATAGTACTGGGATTCATAAATCAAGTGAACAGCATAAAACTGTGACAAGAAAGTAAGTAGACATTAACACCTGACAACATTGAAGCAAAGATGAATAGTATAACCAGTATTTATACCTCAGCCTAGTTTTGTGGCTAGCACCAAATTATAGGCTTTGGCTCTGATTAGAACCTGATGGTGTGCTTGGTTTGGCTGCCTGTTTGGGGCTTGCTGTTGTAGGTGCTCATGAAGAGGGCACAGAGAGCTACTTTCAGGTAGGGCAGTTGTCATGGGGTTCCAGCATTCCTTTCTCTGTGACCTGCTCTTGCTCAGCTATGAGATGTTTCTATGTCATGCTCCGTTAGTGCTATCACTTTCATTTACATTTCTGCAAAGACGTAATAAACCAAGGACGATGAGAAGGAAGATCTGCAAACTTGAGGATGTAAGGAGGAGCAGGGAGTATTATGGTGAATCATATTAACACATTCATTTTCTGCTTTTAGTCACAATTTGTTATACAGCAGACTTAGAAAAGTCATACAGGTAGACTGAAAGCACATGCTGCACTCGGTTCACTTTAACTTCTACAGATCAAAAATCATTTGCCAAAAATCGTATGTGATCATAGTTCCCCTTCTTCTTCCTTTTCTGTATCACCGTGTCTGCATCTCATCATCAAAACTTCCAGAAACTTGCAGTATTAAGTAAAGACTTGTTGCTTGAAAAAACACTTATTTTAAAAATTATGCATGTAGCATATGGTTGTGATGTGATTAATGGAGAGCTGTTTAGCTGGCTAAATGCAGGTGTTTACTCTAGGTGGAGCTCAGTGGACCTAGGTGGCCTAACAGATTCCTTGACTAGATCTCCATTACCATGCAAGGAGCTTAGATACCTACTACATATGTAGACCTGGATTGTATATGCCCAATGTAGGTGATTGAATCTGCAGCTGAATCCTCACCCCTTACTCTCAGTTAAGTACTCCCTAGGAAGGAGACCGTTTATTCCCAAATATTAGTTTTGGGGACTCCCATCCAGAATTTAGTCTGAAATTTTTCTTTAATTGCATTGATAGTGAGCATTATGTACATGAATATGGTATTTTGTACATTGGAATAAGCAGACCCTACATTGCAAGAATCTTTTGTTTCCCAACGTTTATGTTGCACAAAAAATCTGATCTGTCCTCTAGTCTTTGATCATTATCTAATTAGGATTTTTTTTTTTTTTTTCCCCAACAGGTCACATGCCCTTTTTGGGGGGTAAATAAAACAGCATTGACAGGATTGCTTTGCTGCTGTTTTCTAAAGCTGTTAAAAGGCAAGCGATCACTAGTCAAACACCACTCAGGAGAAGATCAGAAAGCGGTACACATGCCCCTCAGTGACACCGCTACTTCAGAGGCTCTGCCAGGAGAGAAGACTGATGAGAATTGGAGCTTGCGTTAATGTGTTTTCCTCTTCATGAAGCTTATTGTTGTTCAGACGTGTCCCAGAAAATTAAAGACTGTATTTCGGGCTGCCTAATCTTTTGGGGAATGTAGGTCAGCCTAAAGCAGGAGCAGGATCTGTGATCTTCCACTCCGGCTTGCACAGAGCAGGAAGTTCAGGATCACAGCAGATAAACAGAGCCCAAGAATATTGACAGCCAGGAGTGACAGAGAGATGTCAGGCATTGATCTGCATGACAGAAAAAAAATGTCTGATGGCTGACACATGGCTCCTGGGTTTTTTTCTGAGGATGGCTGAGATATGATGGATACTTGCTATGAAGCAAAATTGTAAGATTTGTACGGCAATTTGGCACTTTTAAATTGCTATTGTTTTTCAGTCAGGAGAATTTTGAAATGACGAGAGATGTACTTTGTAAAGACCAAGGAGTAGAGGATATTCTCACCTGAATGCTGACTGCATTTGTAGACTTGCCCGATGTGTTTCTTGACGGGCTTTTGTTATCTCTGATAATCTTTGGAGGTGCAGCAGTAGCTGGAAGTGTGTACCAACAAACATCTACTTTTATTGTGAGTGCTGCCAGAGAGCAGATGCTGTGTAGTCCCATGAGTAACATCCCCAGAAATGCTGCCTAGCAATACCACTCCATCGTACCCAAACCTGGCATTGGTGTGAAGGAGAGGAAGGAGACAGAAATGGGAGGAAGCTTTATCTGTTCAGATTATTGAGACATGATGGACATCTATTAAGTGGAAATACTGTAAAGATCTACCTTGTAAGAATATTTTGCTTGCTAATCATTTTATTAAAATGCTAGTGGCAAAAAGCACTAGCTAGGATGATGTGCAAAGACACAGGCAGTTGATATCTGGAGGGCAGCGCTTGGGGACAAGGATCATTTCCAAACTGCCTCTTGCTGCTTCTACTTTATGGGATGATTCCAGAGGCTGAGAATAAACAGCTTCAGCTCTTCTGAGTCATGGTTTAAGAGTCTTAGGGATTTTAAAAGCATAGCGGGAAGCTCAAACTGCCAGTACTACCTGATCTGTGCTGGCAATTTATAGTAACTCTCACTGCTGTGGGGTTACTTACACAAATGTACTGAGTCAAGAGTGCTAGCAGGAAAGAGGTTCCCTCTTGGGGATGGACTCGTTAAAAACTTCATGCGATGTCACAGCAACTGGGGTGAAGTGGTTTCACTCCCTTAATGGAGCTTGGACAAATAGAGTATGGCATAAAGTGTACTAGCTCTCCTAGCTTTTTGGAGGGCTGCCAAACGTCCCTCAGGCTCTACAGTGATTAATGATATGGAGTAAACTTACTAAGGCGTGGTATCCATTTTTATGTTAATGGCAATAATGTACATGGAAGAAGCAAAAAGAAGGTTTGCTGTATCTCACATTCCTGACAGCTTTCCCAAGCGTCATTTTAGTGGCTCATAGGTTTATTAAGTACTTGGTAGTACTCAGAACAGTGACCCATTTAACTTGCTAATGTTTGTCCACATATGGCTAATAATTACTCTTTTAAATGGATTTTACTATCCACACATGAAAATGCTACCGCCACTTCACAGCAGCATATTCTGCTTTTTGCATGTTTTTATATGCAGCCATAGAGATGAGTTTCAATGGATATGTGGGATATTCCTTTCTGATACCTACAAACAATAGGTCAGTGCATGGTGAATTTTATTTGGATAGCTCTTCTCCTCTTGCTTTGGGTTTGTAAATTAGAAAAATAAAATATCCGTGATGGTTGATTTTATTATCTTGTTGACAATGAATTGAAAAAGCTGAGCTTCCACTGGTCCTTCATTTCATAGTATTCTCCTATTCAGCAATCGTGTATCACTGTTAAAAGGATGCTGACACATTCTGGTAATAGGATGGATACATCTGACTATTGAAACACATTAAATTTCCTCTATATCTTTTTTTTTTTTTTTTTTTCCCTGCCAACCTAAATAACTCTTGCATTTTTTTTTTTAATCATAAATATATATAACCTGCCATATCACAAGATGTCCCTTTTTATTTCTTTGGGAGATTTCAGTCTTTATAACTTCTTACAATTTGTTGACCAAATTTTCACACTCTAAATTACTTAGAATATTGGTTCCTATATTTCTTCAGTGTAAGTGCATCCAAGCATCTCTTGACTGTGCAGGCAACATTGCTGAGCCATCCAAATGTTTCAACTAGTTTATGTCAAAGAATCCTGCAACTTCAAACCACTTCAGAGTTCATTAGAAAGTTGACAAAAACTAGTCTATAGTTTCACACAGCTTCCGTGCAAAGTAGCTTAGAGAAAATAAAAGACATTTTTGAGTGCAGAGGGAAATCTCTTTTCAACTTGCCCCAAACCTAATTATTCTGTAAGAGAAAATAAAACTAATAAGAGTTCCGTGAATTAAGGGAATTATTTAAGGTATTAATGTGTTAGGTTTCCAGAGTCAGACTGGCACAGTGTTATGGAAATAATAGTATTGTGTATTGGTGAAGCAAGATAACTTTTAGGTGAAGGCTGGATGGAATCTTATGACTAGTTTCAGGCATCTGAAGGGACCAGAGTCAGTCTCTGTATGGGGACTTCCTCCTCTCTTACCTTTAGTGATCCCCAGGGAGGCATCCTGGCTGTGGTAGCTTCTCTCTAAAGTCAATGGTGAGAGAGAGACACCTCTAGATGGCAATTTATCACATTCAAGATAAATAAACATAGGTGTTTAAGATACATGTAAATAATTGTCCTCTGGAGGTATTTCTCTCATTTCACTATTGAGGAGGGACCCTGATGATTTTAACTGAGTTGAGCCTTCTTGCAGAAGACTGCTCCACTTGTCGTCTTGTAGTGGAGTGGCCTGTTCAGATCCATCCAGAACAAAACCCGGTGCCTAGGGTTTAGGCACTAATGCTGTAACGTAATATTCTATTTTTAATTCACTATTTCCAGGTCTTGCATTTTATCCTCCTGGAATACAGCTTTACTATGTTTTAAAACAGGAGTATTAGACTATATAACCTCTGAGTTTATCAGTGGTTTTAAGGGGTTTGCTGGGCCTCTTATTTTGCTATTAACCTTCTTTCACATATTACCTGACTGACAGATTTCAAGTTTAGCATTACTGTAAGAACTACCTTCTATTTCAAGGGAAACCTGTATTAACTTTACTATAGTCTCTATTGCTCTTTGTCTATATTTCTTTCAGTATTTTTATAGAAAAAAAAAAAAAAGTAAAAGATTAAATCTTTCTTTTAGATTTCTAAATATGTTGCTGTTAAAAGCCGCTGAGTATCAGCAAATTAGGATTTTTGGCCAAAGCTTGTTTTAATTATACAGATTGGAAAGTTTAAATCTCTTCTGACATAAAAAAATCCATCACACCTGTGGAAGACATAGAAGATGAATTATTCAGTCCTTCTTACTAAGGTCAATATAGGTGTTTTTCCCACTGCACAACTTGTAGACATTCCTACTTTAAAATTTCCACAAGATGTAGCTTTTTTTCTTCATTCTTATCTGAGTAGCCAACATTTCTTTTTCTTCAAGTGCATTATCAGAGTTAGCCCTTTGAACCCACTTTTACAGGTATCATATGTTGATGGTATATTGGCTATTCTGAGAAAAAGAAAATTCCACTCTGATGAATCATGTATCTTGTCTTGCACTTCCAAAGGAAAGAAAAAGAAATAATTTAAGCTGTTGAACTTGAACAGAGTGTTATAGTCCTGCTGTATTTCAAAAGACCAAACTGTGGTGATTCCACTTCTAATGCCATAGATGTGACTTGATTCAGTCTTTTATACTACATAAGCTGACACATTGAAGTGCTGGGTAGACCCATTTCTGGGGTGTTCAGGAGCACTAATACATTTTTTTAATCTGTGCTGGGTCTGCACATAACCTTTTATTTCAGATATATATTTACCTAGAGGTTTCTGCTACTCCACCCAAATGCAGGTGATTTCGTAGGGCTCTTTGCAAGGAGACATGGTGTAGCTTCATAATTCATGCTCATTTTGTGTAGGAGGGACACATTTCTTTATTAAACATAATCTTGACTAACTACCAGTATCATTCGAGATACTAATTTTAACATAAACCCCCTGTATAGTTTGCAGCCTGCAAATATTTCCTCAGAGGTTGAACCAGATGTTATGCTAATTTTTCTCAGTGACACTTCATGTGATCAGGAATAGAGAGGTTTCACTGAAGGGTCTTAAACTTTGGGATTAAATTTTTTCTCTTATCTGACAAGGACTTAACAGGTAATCTGATACTCTCAGACACATCACGCTCCTAGAAGTTATGGCACAGGACCTATAGGAAACCCACTTACTTCTGAAATGGCAGCTGGAGCCCAAGCCCGGTTTCCTGAAATGCCTAAAATCTCACTGGACATCTATGTTTAGCCACCCGGATTGCTCCCTGACATAGTGGACTATCTCTACAGGCTGAAGGGTTGACTCAGTAAAGCTAGTATGAATTTTGTGGTGGGGCAGGAGAGGGAAGAGAGACTATAACTTAAGAAGCTGTAAGGGTAACTAGATTTCATGATTTGTTTTAAGTGCTTGAACACATGCTTCCAACTTGTAGCACACATACATTTTTAACTGCAAAGCAAAAGCACACTGAAGAAATAGTGAACAAAATATGCATCTGAATCAAAGGATTAAAAATTTTCCTTATCATTGGCTTGAGTTGGACTCCACATAGTTTTGGGATTAGGTCTATGTCATTAATCAGACAGATTCAAACAGTTCATGCAGACAGTTCATGCCCGAGAACATGAGGGAGGGCATCATCCCATGGCAAACACATGGCTGCTCCTGCCTGGCTCCTAAGGAGCTTTCTGCTCAGATATGCTGCTGTCATCTTGGCTAGAATCAGAAAAAAACATCTTGTTCCTTGAGACCAAAAAGCATACTCCTTAAAATTCAAACTGTTTTTAGAGTTGCCACTGTTAAAAATTAAAACCAAAAAAGGATATTTGCTTACCTACCCATATGTCTCTTTTCACATGGATTTATTTTTTGCTTGACTTACTGTAAACCTCATTTTTCCTTAGTAAGCACTTTCCACAAAAAAGTTTCCAGATGATTTGTTATTTCTTTCCTATTCATTCCCAGATGTTCATATACCAATGATTACTATTATGTGCCTGAGTTTCTAGAATATGTTACTTATGAATTACAATTTTGTAGTTTTATTGTCTGTTATTCCCAGACCAAATTCTCAGCTGGTGTCAGTCAGCATAGCTTCATTGATTTCACTGGTGCCGTTTGACAGGTTGGACCATTTGAATAAGTTTCATTTGAGGATCTGATTTTCTGTACTAGTCATCAACTACAGACTGCTATAGAGTGTAGTTATACATAATCCAGACTGAATTAAGATGCTGATTCAACAAAACAGTTACAGATATACTTAAGTTTTATCAGGCTTTAAATGTGGCCATGTAGGTAATATTACTTAGCGTTAAGTAGGTGCTTTAGTGTTCTGCAGAGCATGAGCTAAATATGTTTGTTAAGAAGCCCATAAACTTTCCTAGGATCCTCCAACTGAGCAGTAAATACAAATAGTATGTAAAGTACAATTACTAACATAAACAGAGAAGGCGCTGATAAAAATAAAGGTCTGCTTTAAAGATGGGATTGCAAATGTGCTTTGCCATTCTGACAATTCCCTCTACCAGAGGTTCTTGAGTGCTGAGTGAATAGATTAATGTCTAAAAACCAAGGGAATACCTTGTTTTCACACCTTGTGCAAGATCCCAGCACAGTAGTGAGGTGTGTTATGCATTCTCTGGAAATGAAATAATCCAAAAAGTGACATAGGAAATGTCCTCCAGGCCTTAACATCATCCTTAACAGTGAAACAGATACATCATTATCAGTGTCTTGTTCAATACTTGCACTGATCTAATAAACCTTAAAGATGCAACTTTTGAGAGCAGCAATCTGAAGTCTAACTAAAGTGAACACAAGGTATGTGCCAGAGCCTGAATGGAAAATGCAAGACCCTGCAGTAACACCAAGCAGAAAATATCAGCTGGATAAAAAGTTCTTCAAGATCTCTTCTGTGTCCCCTATGTTCTCAAAATTTTTATTTAATAGCCTGGACTCCAGTAAACTTCAAAATTTACAAAAGGAAGACAAAAGTGCAGTTATTTTAAAATGTTCCATGAAAACAAGTAAGCAGTATTTATGATGAGCTCTAGAGATTATTTTGTTTATACCTTTGGTCAGTGTAAGCACTTTGATCACTGGTTACTCCAGCAGTAGTTTAATGAGGCCAAATAATGGTTTGATTGTAGATATAATAAAAAATTCTCTTCAAAGCTGAGAAATCTGGAGCAGTGAGATAAGGATTAAGCTGGGTTTCATCTAACACTTCTGGTTCTTAATTATAAAACTTGTAGTAGAGTGCTATTAATTCAAGTTTTACTACCCAGATTGGCAAATAATGCTTTATCTTTAGCAGAAGCTGTTTATTTTTATCATTGTTCAGTAAAGTTTAAAAGATTTTTAAATCTTCAAAAGAGAGAGCTCTTGCAGAAAACCTTATTCAACAACTGCTCAGGAATAAGAAATCAGGTTATAAAGAAGGACCAGTGATATGGAAGGTGTAACACTTTCCATATTACTTATACATGAACTATACCCCAAGTGCTTCCCTCTGCCAATTTTCCAATGTTTGTTCCAATTTAAGAAAACACAGATTAGTTACTGTCATATTTATTAAAATTTAACTTGTTTGTTTCCTTTTGCTCAGGAATAATTTTATTGCTAAAGCATAGTTTTGCAGATAGGACTGAAATAATTACATCTGATATCTATATTAATTAATTTATTTGTTAAGATGCTTTTCCAGAGCAGGAACAGAAAGAGACCAATGAGAAAGCTGTACATCATCTATATGTTAAATTATAGATGGTAATTTATCATGTGAAATGGGCACCAATAACACAGAATTTTTAATGACATTATCAGCTGTCTTCTAAGATGAAAAATTAACACCAAATTCTACCACTTTTGATTTTGAGATCAGAGTTTAAAAGGTGCATTTGTGGGATCAAGTGCACCCTCAGCAAGTTTGCCAATGACACCAAGCTGTGTGGTGTGGTTGACATGCTGGAGGGAAGGGATNAGAGAAGGTTCTGGGGAGACCTTCGAGCAGTCTTGCAGTACCTGAAGGGGCCTACAGAAAAGCTGGAGCGGGACTGTTTATCAAGGAGTGTAGTGACAGGACAAGGGGCAATGGATTTAAGCTGAAGCAGGGTAGATTTACATTAGATGTTAGGAAGAAATTCTTCACTGTGAGGGTGGTGAGGCACTGGAACAGGTTGCGCAGAGAAGCTGTGGATGTCCCCTCCCTGGAAGTGTTCGAGGCCAGGTTGGATGGGGCTTTGGGCAACCTGGTCTAGTGGAGGGTGTCCCTGCCCATGGCAGGGGGGTTGGAACTAGATGGTCTTTGAGGTCCCTTCCAACCCAAACCATTCTATGAGCCTATGATTCTATGATTCTATGAAGATAAAAATCCTAGACAACTTGGAATCAAGTTGGATAAAGACCTGCTAAGTTGTAAAATGCCCACACTAAAAAAAAAAAACAAACCAAGCCAAAACATCAAATCAACAAAATAATTATTTAAAAAAATATATAAAAGCATAAGCCAGTATTTGGCAGAACTTTGCATCTTTTTGCCTGGGAAGAGGATATCAGAAAGTAACACAAAATACAAAAAGGATCTACTTTTCACCATATGAAAGACACATTCTATCAAGTGCTATGACAGAAGCTATTCCCAGGGAAATTTTCTTACATATCTGCAAAAGTAAAATGTTCACTTTTTGGAAATGTTTTCTTCTCAGTTCTTTACTTTTGTCTTACTACAATGCAGTGTCAGATAAACTGACAGGTCTTTTTATGTTTTTTTGTTTTGTTTTGTTTTGTTTTGTTTTGAGTTTTTGTTTGTTTGTTTGTTTGTTTTTATTTTATTTTTATTCCAGATGGCTCAATCTTTTTACTTAGCATAAGTGTATATATCTCCATAGAGAAATACTGATGTTTCATGTGTAGAATAGCTAACTACCCTCAAAGTATGGGAAAATGTCTTGTCAGCTGGTATCCTGTGATAGATATGGAAGGGACTAAGGCAAAGAAGCAGAAAGCAATTTGAAGTCAGATGCCTAAAAGCAAAGTATATGAGAGGGAACCAGCTGAATAGTGTACCATATCACATAAATGCGAATGGTACAGAAGTGGAGAAAACTGGCTGGGACTTGGAAAATTTACAACAGGTAACTGGCTGATGCACTGTTGTGGTCATAAGAATCGTTCTTCATGAAAAATTTTATTTCATAAACTTCCAAGCATGCATTCAAGAACTGGAGATGAGACTGAAACAGGAAAATGGTTACATGATGAGGTGTCCTTTGTGGGTTAGACACAGAATTCTTGCAGGCTAATGTAAGTAAACTCAGGGTCTTTAAATCATTTTGCTATAGAAAATTCACTGAAAATTAACCAAATGAAATATCTGAATATTAAGATACTAAACTGAGATGGGCCGAGGCAATATTAATACAATATAGCTAAAAAGAAAATATCTTGTTGCTAACACATCATAATAATGATCTTGCAGGGGCCCTTACAATTTACTGATATTCTAACAAAGCCTGAAGGAGAAACAGTCACGGGAAGGAGGAAAGAAAACTGCACTGATAGCTTGGACAGTGGAATGTGAAATTGAAGATATTGAATACAGTTTGAAAGCAGGGATCAATATCTTTTCTATGCAAAACATTGTCTCATCAACAAATCACAGCATGGCTATGTATAATACAGTACAATCTGTTCCCAAATAAATTACTTGAAAGCAACTTCTTCCTTGTACATCTTATTGGCACCAGTGTGAAATAAAAAAGATAAGACAATGTATATGTATGTAAATATAAAAGTCAGCATTAACTTTTCCAAGAGTTTCTGTTAGGTCCTATATGAATTGCAGGAACTTAGCAACAAATAATTTAAACCACCTTTCCTATCAAACAACAATTTAGATTGGAGATGTGGGTCAGGACAAGCAAAAAGTTTTGAAAAATAATAGTAATAGATCTACTTTCAATCAACTATCTTTGCATCATAGTGAGTTAATAGTATATTTCCACTTCAGCCAGTACGGAACTATTTTTATATACAGGTATGGCCATGAGATTTTTCCATCATTTCCTCGTCTCTAAAACTTTGCAATTTTTTTCTAGAAAAAAACTCTTCTTTAACATTTCTTCACAAAAAAGTTGAAATATTTATCAATAACCTAGATCATGCTAGGTTAGTATATATAATCATAAAAAAAATCTTTCTCATAAAGCTCTTTTCACAATATATCACTAAGAAATTCTGTCAAAGAGACAGGCTGGTAAATGAAAAGTCTGCATCACATACATAGTTGGTTACACCAATACCAGCAATTTATTCAAAATCTATATAAGTCGATGACCAGGTTTCACTAACGGAGATACTTTTTCTTCCTATTTTTCCAGAAAAACAGAACAGCCTTCTTTCAAAAATATCTTGTAATGAAAATCAAGGTATATGTATGAGAGAAACATAAGTGGAGGATGGAAAAACCTAACCTCCTTAAAATATATATAAATTATTGCATCAAGAGTGTTCAAGAGCTCATCTTATGTGATAACCTATGGAAATGTTCTCTGGCTCCTGAAATACAGCTTTCAGGTTCATTATGCAAACAAACATAGAATGAGAAAATTCTCATCCTGAGAATGAGAACTGCAGAGATTGCAGGTGTTTTGTCATATGGCGATTTTCTCTATTTGTGATTTCTGTATGACAAGATTTTTTTTGGCCAAAGTATCTCCTGTATTCAAGGGCTGAACACACCTAGTGCATTTGACAAATCTACCCACAAGAAAACCTGTTTTCTTTGTAGTTTGACATGACCTGATTTCAAATGTCTTACAATAGTAGCAAATCATATTCAGTTAAGTACTTGCACTACTGTATTTTTTTGTCCTGTGAGTTTAAATATAGCCATATTTGATCCTTTTATCACTTCAGACAAGAAGAAAAGGCCTTGTGCTAGGTTTTGGCTAATATAGAGTTGATTTTCTTCATAGCAGCCAGTACGGGGCTGGTTTGGAATTTGTGCTGAAAACAGCGTTGATAACACAGAGATGTTTTTGTTACTGCTGAGCAGTACTCACACCGAGCCAAGGCCTTTGCTGCTTCTCACCCCACCCCACCAGTCAGTAGGCTGGGTGTGCACAAGAAGTTGGGAGGGGACACAGCTGGGACAGCTGATCCCAACTGACCAAAGAGATATTCCATACCATGTGATGTCATTCTCAGCATATAAAGCTGGGGGAAAAGGAAGGAATAGGAGTGGGGATGTTTGGAGTGATGGCATTTGTCTTCCCAAGTCACTGTTACACATGATGGAGCCCTGCTTTTCTGGAGCTGGCTGAACACCTGCCTGCCCATGGGAAGTGGGGAATTCCTTGTTTTACTCTGCTTGTGTGTATGGCTTTCGCTTTACCTGTTAAAATGTCTATATCTGAATCCACCAGTTTTCTCACTTCTACTCTTCAGATTCTCCCCCCCATCCCACCAAGGGGAGAGTGAGCAAGCAGCTGTCTGGGGCTGAGCTGCTGGCTGGGATTAAGCCATGACAGTCCTCTACATTGATACAAGCACTGTGTAAATGTCCTGCAAGGCTGGCCTAACGGCACTACGATAAAAGCTTGCTGAGTAGCTTCAGACATGAGACTTAAGGTGTCATGTTTTGGTTGGAGCAAAACCTCAATTTGATTTTGTTTTCCTAATTCCAAAATCATGTCTGATTTTGATTTTAGACCTTTGAAGGATAGAATTGAACCTCTCCTTATTCTGAATTATACATTTCTTCCAACAAACTTCACAGACAAGTTAAATCTGCATTATTTTAAAAGGGAGACATCCTGACTTTCTCTTTGACATCTCAGCTGACATCTCAGTTAAAGATGCTAACTTTTTCACTGAAAGATGTGGTCTTCTGCTGTTTTCATGGAAGAGTTTATCAAGATAACTTTGAATTACACAAGTGATGAAAATGTTCTTGATTGTAGTGTAAACATATAAGCCATATTTCCTCACCTTGACAAAATGCCAGACAATCACTGTATTCCACTTAATTGTTTTCTAAGTGCTTACAAGAACTTAAGCCACTTTCAGCTTAGTTACTTCCTCTCTGGTAGGTCAGGTGAAACCTTTTGTTGTCAGCCTCTGTCAAGAGTAATTGCAGAACAGACAGATCTCTAAACTTCTTTTAAAATACTTTTAAGAAACTATGTGAAATTAAAACTCTTTCTTATGCATTGCATGTACATGTCCTCCTCAACAATTTAATTTCTAGGATTAAGAAAGGAAGAAAAAATCTGGTAGCTTTTCAGTGATGAGTCTGAGCTTTTCAGTCAAGAGAAATAGGAAGTGACTTGTGTATAGGATGGCCTCATCAGATTGAAAGTAAGAACCCACCACTTGAAGTGCAGTGGAGCTTTACGGCTTATCAGATGTCAGTCACCAGCAGGGCAACATATTCTTGCCTAAATCACAATCCCTTTACCAGTCTATTACTCCATTCCATGGTGAACTTCAAAGGAATGGTTTACAGATGATTTAGTGAAGGCTGTCATTTGGCAGTTTAGGTTGGTTCTTTGCAAATGAATCTGTTTCTATTTAGTTTTCTTCCACCTTAATTATTTCTTATATCTAGTGTCCTCCCTTGAAATAGAAATTTTTCTGACAATCATAGCCTAAAATTCCTTCAGTGATCTTATATGAACACACACACACACAAGCATAAAATAAAAATCATGTAGCAAGAGGCTAAATTGGACTATGCACAAAATTCTCTCTGCTTTGTATTTCCACATATATAAACCACATCCTCAGTTATTGACACTCCCTTAAGCATACCAGTCACTGAAGTAAAGCAGTGGATAGCCTGCCCTATCACATAACCTGCAGACCCTGAGGTTGAGGGGGTTGTTAGGTTGGAGGGAGTTGGCTGTGAGTACTGAAAGATGGCAAAATACCGGGAACAAGGAGACTCCAGAGTAAGGTAAGTTTTCTCTTCTATTACCTGCATCTGTACTGCTCAGTTACATTTCTCTCTACATATAAATTCATGCTTCATATGTAAATTATATGCACAATATATAAATCCCACAATATACTAAACATATGTCTGTGATATGTATATATATTATGTATATAATGTGCATTTACTAATAATGAAAGGGTTACATATACAAAAATATATTTGTCATGCAGCTGTACTTGCAGACTAGTCTTAATTTGACATTTATTCCTCAAATGTTCAGTTCATGAATTCACATTTTGTCTAAGAAAAGATGTCCAATATAAAAAATCTGTCCATTTTATTTCACCATACAAGTGTGATGGGTAGGCATTTTATATATTTTTATAGGACTTTAAATAAAGAGAAAAAAAAATTTTGCAATTCTACCTCTTAAGATAATTAAAGGGTTTTCCAGAGTGATCTCATCTAAGCAATCACTCCAAACATCCCTGTTCAACAATTTGTGAAGTAACATTTTAAAACTGGTTGCCATATTCACTTACTACTAGCTTTGCAAAACCGTTTAGAGCTTTACCCTCTGATGATCATGAGAATTTCACCATTTCCTTACTTCAATTATTCATGGACAACTTAGGACTCTTTATCTTTAAGTCACTATTAACATTTAGTATTTGTCCCGTTTTCTTCTCATGTTATATATCTGCAGAATGAAATGTTATGTGTACTGAATTGATATAAATGCCATAGCATCCAAGGCTCATAAGAAGCATAATAATATCTTTGGCTACAGTAGATGGACAGTCCCAGAATCTCTTCACTGGGTCATGACCAAATGCATACTAAAATATTGGTATCAGTTAACACCATATGAAATATCAAACCCATATTCAAATAAAAATGTTCAGTTGACTTTCAAGGAAATATTTTCCGTGTTGTTTCAGCTAGGGTTTCTAAAAATCTGTTATCAAACCCATTAATTGTAAATTAATTAACACATTTTTTTCCAAACCTGATCTATGACTATTACTTCTTTAGCTTTATACAGTACACAAAGTACTAGTTGATTGATCTTTGGATGTGTTAACTCATCTAAACTTAGACTCTCTCAGATTTTCAAACTAACATAAGCCTCTCCAAGCCAGATATGGTCTAAGAAATGTCTAAAGAATGGTCTGATATTGCAGAGAGGGAGTGACAGCTCTGCCTTTTTTTTTTGCCAATAGAAACTCTTCCTCCTTACTGTGTCAAACATTTTCATCTCAAAACCTTTGTCTCTATGAGTTGGAATAGACTGGAGTGCAAGATGGGGGGGGGTGGGTGTTGAAAAAAAAGAAAGAAATTTAAATAACTTTTGCACCAGAATACAGATTTTTCTTTAGAAGTATTGCTTCTGTGCTTAACAGGTGTTACAGATTTGTTAGACCCCAGGATGGAAGATGATAGTTCCTGAGATTCCCCAGAGGGTAAAGCCAAAATTCATCCTCTGGGGAGAACAGAGACACAGGACATGACATAGCTGAACCATATTTTTTAAGACTTGTATCTATTTGTATTTACAGAGATACTTCTCTATACAATATTTCAGATGTCAATCAAAGATATTGCTGTTTTCAAAATAATATCTTTTTTATTATTATTTTCAGACATTTTCTATTTTGACAACAGCAACACAACAGTCACAGAAAGAATGCAATTTGGAGAGAGGTGGATGGGAAATATCATTATATTAAAAACCAAATTTTGTGTCAAAGATTTCTCATGAATACATTCAGCCAATCTAGGTGACAAGATGACAGGATCAGATTTTTTTTTTCATGTTTAGCATCTCTGTTCTTGTCTAAAACTCACTAACAAGCTGTATTTCTGTTCTACTGTGTACTTAATCCTGAGCCAAAACTAAGAGCTAAGCCTTGAAATGATACTATAGAAAACTAGGAATGAGTACTTGACATGTCTTTTCATGACAATCAATAAACTTGTTTTACAAAACCAAGCAAACTCTTTTGATATCAGTATGTCCTTTTGAAGGTCCATAAAGCTGGTTCACAAAAATTTACAACTGCAGTGTCTGAATGCAAAAACAAAATAATTCTTTGTTATTATTTGTACAAAGAAATACAGAGTTGAATTTGTCATTATTCGTAGAATTCATGACATATTCTATAAAAATAAATTAACATTTGCGTAACTCCAGATGTATTTGTAAATACTCAGTTTCATATATTTTAAGCAGTTTTATCATTCATTTACATAGAAGCAAAAGCTTATGCAAACTCAGAAATCTGTAAGAAGGCACCTGGACAAATGACATAAAATGAGTGAGTGCAGAATTTAAGATTAGGTAGAGGCTGAGAGCCCTTCTCTCATTTGTAAGACATCACTGATACGCAGGGTCTGCAACCCAGAAGACTCAGCATCTAGTTAGTCAGGCACATCACCTTTAAAAGATTTCTGAGTCTGTTTTTTAATTATTCCATCATGTTGCTAGGAGTGAGAAAGAACGCCGTGTAACTTAGCTGACCTAGCATCATGAATTGTGAATTGTTACATCCAACAGTTTGCAAACAAATTTTAGTCTGAATATTGTGAATAAAGATATTGAATAAGCCCATCAGGACTGGCTCATGAGTGGTCTGACACCTAAAAAAAAGAGAGGCTTTCTGAGTAATGATATTCGCAAAAAATAAATCACTAAGTCACAACATCCTTATTTCTGAATAACAACCAAATTCCATTAAAGGATATGTAAAGAGTGAAATATCTGATCTGGAATGCTGATCAATACCTATCTGAAACATACATGATTTTAGAATGAGATTAATTGAAAAGGATCTTCTAGTTCAAGCTAATATTGTAAGTTATATAAAGAGGTAGGGCCAAAAATGTATTTTAGTCTTTCTTTGATAACTCTGCNAAGTCTTTTGATTCTGACTTCCCCCCCCTGCCCCCCCGGCCCCGTTGTTGTCCTCCACATGAAGGGTACATCTGAACCTTATGCAGCTTGGGAAGCAGTTTCTTTCTGTAAAACACATCCTGTGAAATAGATGCTCTTGTGAAATAATCAGGCTATAATGGTAGAAACAATACTTTGTGCAAGACACCCAGTGACGCTGCAATGTACAATTTCCCATGTCTTTTTTTGTTCTTTTTCTTTTTTGGTCTTATGAGAAAATTCCACAAAAATATAGTGCCTATTGTTAAAATGACTGTCCGTGGCTTTGAGTAGAGGAAGGCTGAGTGCTGGGAGGTAAAATCTGTGGAGTCAGCTCACGTTACAAAGAGGTTTTTTGGGACTAGACATTGCTACAAAGGTAAATTTCCTGGACTAGGTGACTATATTATAATCTGTTTGAGGAGTGACTTATATAAATAGCATAGTTACATTTAACATACATTGCATTTTAACATCAGTGATTTCTTCTTCATTTGCCAGGCAATCTGCAAGACCCATGTACCTAGTACTGCTCAGCAGAGGGGCATAATAATTTTCACTGGAATCAACATTTTCAGTGTTTTGTGAGAGTGTGATGAATTGAATGAATTATGAACTCTTTTAGTTTTAACATGTTACTAAAAGAGCTCCAGATCTGTTTGTTTGTTTGCTATATTTGCATACTGGATAATTAGTTTAAAGGTAATATTGCACTAAACAAATTGACCTGACTTTTGTCTGATAGCACTTCAAAAAAGAATACTGCCCTTGAATTCCCTACTGTCTCCTCTAAAATTTATTTCAATAAAAACTGTAAGGAATTTTAAAGACTTTAAAACTGTGTCATTTCCACTGTAGAATAACACATTGGTAAGTAGTCAGCTGAGGAGTGTTTTTTCCTGCTTCTCTATAAACATATGTATATATATATATGCATATGTATATATGAATACTGCATTTTTGGCTTTACTATGCATTACCAGCCTAGTCTATAATCCAGGCATTGCTTACTTACATTCCCTTTCTAGGTTCTTGTAAAGTTCCTTTCTTGCATCAGTGCAAGCTTCCCAGACAATTGATGAACAATCAAACTGACAGGGTGGAAGAGCAAATGCCCACTAGTTTTTTCACAGAGACATTGCTACAAGTTTTTTTAACTGATAATTTCCCTTCAGCCTCAACTTTTTGCAAAATTAATGATTTTATGTCTTAAAATATTAAAATCTCCCACCAGCCCTGTGCATTTTAAATGCCCATGCCATAATCTGCCTTTGTGTAAGGACAAAGGATAAACTAAGAATACGACATTCTTAAATGATAGTCGTCTTCATATTATAATTCATCTTGCACAGATTTTATTGTTCCAATTTCTTTTTTCAGAGCTGGAAGGAAAAAAATACATTTATTGTGCCTCAAAAAAGCGGGCCAGATCTGCCCTTGTGTATGTAAAGATATTTAGGCCAAGAGGTTTTCTGATCTGATGTAGTTTGGTTTTCTTTATGGAACTTTGCAACAGCCTTATCTAGAAAATGTCATTCTGAGCTTAATTAGTTCTGGCGTGGTGATTACATCTGCAGACAACATGGCTCTGTAAGAGCTGTGTAAGGCACTGCTTTCTAGTGTAAGCTCCCACAGAGTTCATAAACTGCTCCTTGGTATTATCTGGCAAACAGAAAGACAAAACCAGTGTTAGATGATATCTTTTTTTAGTCTCATTAAGGTAGCAGGAACTTTCAATGTAAACTGACGGCATTATTGCTACCCCATCAGACAGTTGGCCTAGTTGTAGAGATGAAGCTATGGCACAAGTGCAGCATGGATACACCATGCTTGGTACATGGATATACCAGCCTTGGACATTACTGAATCTATTCTGTTGGCCATACAGCAATTCTGAACATGAGATGCAGACCCAGAAGGAAAATGTCTAAGAAGGAAGAAATAGAACATGAGCATCAGAACATGGAATTTGACTAAAACGTGCTATCACATCTTACACTCATTACGTGGCAGTGAGTAAAAATCTATCCACTTGTCAGCAATAACATCCAAAAAGGGGTGAGCCACACTTTCTTCAAGAGACCTATTCTCATTTTTCATGTTCTTTATGGCTCATTTATTCTTGATGTAAGTCTGCATATATTGGTTGTATCAAGCATAATTAGAGATGCAAGAGCAATTTTTTTTTTTTTCGTCCTGGAAGAAAAGATGAAGAGCATTCCTGTAAAAGGACAGTGTTAGTGTTAGTTGTATTATTAGGATTTCTTCAATCCTGGAATCTAAGAGCATTTAAATATCCCCCAGCCTCAGAGTGAAACAAACAAGCAAACGCACAAACAAACAAACAAAACCAAAACAGGGGATAGGTAAAGAAATAGAGAATAGGAAAAATAAGCAAGAAAGGATGAAGCATCCAGTTTTTTCATTTTGAGAAGGCAGTGATTAAGTCATTCCTTTCAATATCATATTTGTGTATTTAGCCTGCTTACTCATTCTATTCCACACTACAGCTGATGGGCACAGTCATAGCAGTAGGCTAAGTTCTTCACTGCTACAGTGTATTCTCACACATTTCTGATGTGGAAGTTGCAGAAATGTTTACTTTGGTTTTAGCTCCACTTGGACAAAGTTCTGTGAGAAATCAGATATCTTCTTAGAATTTGGGGTGATCAGGTTTTGATTAGTTAATTTGTCTTTTTGTTAGGCTTTTTGTATGCTACACTCAAAGGTCTGGTATAGTTCTAAATATTCCTTGGAAAGTTGTTCCTTCTGTTATTTTGGTAAGGCTACTTCTTGCTCTTAATTTTCCTTCTTGCTATTTACTCAGGCTTTTTTAATTACTATATAAATTACTATATTATTGCTTTGTCTCTTTTGTGTTTAAATCATATGAGCAATCTAAGAAGGAATACTGCAGGCTGAGGTATTCATTGACCCAGCACATTTTCATTGAAATGTTAAAGTTTAAGGCTGTCTTGTTCCACTTGAATGTTTTCCCTTAAGTAATAGCCGACCCTTTGTAGCAAAGAAGGGTAAACTTACTTTCACCTGGGGGAAAAAAAAAAAAAAAAAAAAACCCCACCAAAACAAAAAACCCTACCAAACCCTTTTAAATAAATGGGTAGTTGACCAATAACATTTTTCTTCTTCTAGCACATATCATCCCACCTTATTGGTAGAAAATATGTGGAAATCTATCAATGAAAAGAGCTGCACAGTAACTTTCAGGGAGACAATGAAAGGTTTTCCAGAGACCTTAATGACATGAGGAAAATTATGAAGATTTATTGCTACTATTGTAATTAGGACAGACTGGACTCCATTACCACAGTGGACACAGGTAAAGGAATGGATATGGGTACTTAAAACAGGGGTCACCCAGATTTTGAGGCAAGTACCAAAACTGCAATCTCTCCAATCCCTGGATATGGATCTAATCTCAATGGGTAAGGCTTGCATTTTTTCCAAGAGGTCTAATAGTGTGCTCCACCCTGTCTCCATACACGAGCAGACTTGACCTCAGTGGAGTAGCTAACTGAAGCTGGGTTGCTGCCTGAGCTCTGTCAGGACACTCCAGAAATACCACAGAGGTGCGTAGTTGGGACCAAAAGAGAGATGCTCTCAACATCTCCCACACGCACGATATGATGGTGAATTTTCTTAACACTTTTACATTTAAATAGTGTGATGTAATAGTATTGCTGCCTGGAAAAAAGATGGATTAATAGAGGGACATGAATACACTATAAAAAATAAAATTACTTCATGTAATACAATTACTAGAGTTTACCTTATATATGTATGCCTTCTTTGTGTATACATGATGTATGATCAGTACTGCCCTCTTTGACTTGGAGATCAATTTTTATATAAACAAAGAAGTATCAAAATTTTATACACCTTACTGTTGAGATGAAGACAAAAATGAATGTGATAAAAAGCAAGTAGAATAATAGTAATTGTATAGTATTATGTTTATTTTGGAACTCAGTCCACAAAAGAGTGAGCTGGCTATATTTACAGTGTTGATGATACGTTTCATAAGCATTTCAATTTGAACCAAATGGTTAAAAATAGCTAATGAATTTTTTTCTGAAAAAGTTAGTGCAGGAAGAATAGTTCTCATTTATAGACCAACTCTAATATAAAAACTTGTAGGTTCTGAATCAAATGACCTTTTCTTTCTTTCTTTCTTTCTTTCTTTCTTTCTTTCTTTCTTTCTTTCTTTCTTTCTTTCTATATATAAACAACTAAATAATTCAGCTAGTTTTATGTCAGAACTTAATAAAAATCTGACAATATTGATGTAAATTCTTCCTCGCTATATTCAAAATGAAGTTCCACAATGCTTTTAACCTGATGTCATATTCAATATTGAAATACAAGAGTAGCCCTTATATACAGGTAAATGATGGCAGGTTCTCAGAAATCTATTTTGTGGCCTTTAGTAATACAACTCTCTTTACACTCCTTTCACTGGCAAATGACAGGAGGCATATATGATCTCAGCTCTCTCAAGGTAAAGGATTCATAGATGAAATAAAAACCCATCAGCAGGCATTTATTCAATAATAGTAATAAATCAGCACAATTGCTTCCATAAATTTATCATCTGCTAAATTCCCTGGAAGAAGGCAGGTGAAACAATTGTTATAAAAATATTTTATGATATTTCAGTCCTGCAATATGAAAATAGTTAAATATACAATAAAAGGATTTTTCTGCTTGACTAAAGTGATAGCTGTAGAGCTGAAACAGTGCATGAAATGCAATCAGACTGGAAACTCCTGGAGGGTTAGGTCTGTATATACAATATCAGCATGAGCAGAAGCGCTTATAAAGATGTTCTCTTATATTTCAAACATGAGGTAGCTACAAAACCTGAGTGTCATTCTGAACTTTATCATGAGTGAAAATTTCTTGCTGTGAATTAGTTCTTTTCTTCCCTCTCTCAGTGCTTGTGTCATTAATACCTCTTGCAGACAGAGGTGGGTTGTAATAGCCTGCTAGATCCTTGCACCCACACAGTTTCCATGGCAGGATTGGGCTCTATGTTTTTTCTCATCTTTTAGCTACTATTTTAAGAGTTCATATGACTGTCATCCAGCTTTCCAAAAATCTGTCAAAGCTCAAAGGCAGAAGGAGAGTTTAACGGCAGATAGTTACAAATTGTTATTGCAGCAGAGTGTAAGTTTCAGACTGATAAAACGGCTGTTTTCTTCTCATTTTATAGTAGTAGTGAGAGAATTAGCTTCTATATCTGATCACCATAAAGGCAATTGTGCCCCTACATTATGATTAAGATCAAAGGTTTATGTCTAGAAGATCAATAAATAGCATGACTTTGCACCCCTGAAATTGAAACACTTTAATTATTTATAAGGAGCTTCATGAACAGTTGCTGGAATAGTAACAAATCTACAGGATTAGGCAATCAGCTGCCAAATCATCAAGATTTTAAGCAGCTAATATGCTTACTCTCTATTCATATTTGAGTAAAATATTTATGAAATGACTTCTAATAACAGACAAATTAATAAAAATATATTTATTTCCTTGAAATGTTATCAAAATATAAAGGAATATATGGCTTATTACAAACAATCAGATTCTTTCTCATTTTGTCTGTTAACTGGTAGGAGATGTTAGAAAGAGGCAGACAAATTTCTCATTTCTTCACTCCAATTTATCTGTTTGTAATATTGGAATAATAGCATTAAATATATACCATACCTTAGCCACTGTTGCAAGATCTTCTGAATCCTTATAAAGTTGAATTTGAAGGGGTTGTGGTTTTTTTTTTTTGTTTGTTTTTGTTTTTTTTTCATTAAAATAGTGGCAAGTTGGATTTAGTGCTGTAATACTTATTTGAAATATCATAGTATAGTTTTCTTACTTTCTTATTGTTCTCTGACACACTATTCCAGGTTAATCAGCAAATCACAGTGAATTGTTGTATTACCCTTCCCTGTGTTGCAGAAAGACGTGTCAAAATCTATTTCAAGAAACCCTGCCTCTGCCTTTTGAGCCTTCTCCAAGGTGACTGCCTTCCTCATGCCACCCCCAGCAGAGCATTCCCATTAAGGAATCAGGAAAGCAGAGCAAGCAGACAACAGCAATGAACACTAGCCTGTACTCGCACTGATTTCAGCCCAAGAAAGGGCTGGTAACAAGATCATAAGCTAATGCAAACAGGCCTTGAGAGCTAAGAGCTCTGGGGAATAGCTCCCTGCATCTGTACTTCCATCAAAAGAAATCAGGTTGCACTGTCTAGGAATATTAGTACAATATCAAAAAATGACAGAGTGGGGACAGATAAATGATGGTGCACTGGCAAAAGTGCAAGTTTTTGAAATAAATCCACAGAATATAGTAATTAAAAAAATAAAAAACAGACAGCAAATAACTTTTTATTTATTTTAAAACCCAGATAATGAGGTCAGTAACCACAATAAATTTGAATGGTTACAATTACCATTAACTAAACCATTTAGACTAATCTAAAATATGATTTAAGTTTAAAAGTAAATTGGTCATTGGCAATTAAAAAAAAAAAAAAATAATGCTAGTGAGCAAGAAGGGAATCTCAGCCTAGTAAAGAAAATGTATGAAGTGGGTATACTAAATAACAGCAAACCATCTAAAGCGTGCTATATCTTTTCTGTGCATCCTTTACCTAAGGATCTTAAGTGTGGCGGTACGCTTTAGTGTTGGCCTGCATGATAATGAAGTGACCAACATGAAATAAGAGCATCGTGCCTGGGTGTCGCTGCTGCAAAATTTTCAATGAGAATTTCATTATCTGAAATCTTTTCCTGAGGTTCAGACATCTGTATTTGAGAAGGTTAATTTGCTTTTTCTTTTAAAAGAGGTGTTGGTAGACTAGTCATCCAGAAAACATGGGACCTAACTGGAAAGCACCCTAGTCCTCATGGTCTGGTCTAGGGTGGCATCATTTCTCAGCCTTTTGTTTTGCAGAACAAAGCTTGGTGCAAATTGGGCTATCAGTAGAAAAATGTGAATGAACTTTGCTCTGTAATCCTGGGGCTGTTAAGGGTTTAGTTTCCTTTACTCGTACTGGTATTACATTTTTATGTTAAAGACTCATTGAATAAAGTACAGAAAACAATGGCCATTTCGGTATTTACAAATTCATTTCAGAAATCTCAATTACCTGAATAAGCAAAAACTGAAAGGAAGGAGTTATAGTTACTTTTACAGTAGATGTTGCAGTAATTTTGTTGATACGCTTTCTGATATTTTTGTTGTTGGGGGGGGGGGGTGTTGTTTTTTTGTTTGTTTGTTTTGCCTTTTTTTTTTTTTTAATTGGCATTAATAGCTCTTATGTTTGCATTTGTCTAAATTTTTGAAGTTATGGAGTTTTTCCTTTTGGTGTGCTACTCAAGAACATGAGGTAGTAGAGAAGTAAGGAAGAGTGAAGAGAAGAGAAAGGAGGTAGCTGAAAGTCTCTTGAGATTTTCTGTGCTTTCAGAGTACAGAAAAATATGTCTCTGAGTGGCAGAAAATTTGAGAATAATAATTATTTTACTATTATTAAACAGACTGGACATCCTATTATCTGCACCAAAATGTATGACATGAGTGGCACTACCAAAGAAGGCAGCTGCTAGCCATAAAGGCAGCTGTTTCAGGGACTGGAGAATGTCTGTGATATGACCTGAGCTCATAGCGAGAAATAATTTATAAAGTACATTGCACTTTTCACATTATCAACAAATAAAAGTTAAAAGATCTGAATTGGCAGCAACTCAATACAAGACCCAGTGTAAGCAAGGTAATTTCTAACAAAGTCCCACAAACGTGTATGCAGGGAAGCATTAATTATGTGCTAAAAAGTGCAAAATTGAAGGATAATAATTTTTAAAAACTCATCACTCATAGGTCAAAATCTACTTTTTACTATACTGTTTGACTTTTTTTTTTTTAAATGGCATTTTACAGAAAGCTAAATAACTAGCATAAATGAACACATTTCCCATATTTACTTATGTCTAATTTTTTTTTTAAAAAGAATTTAAAATTTTAACTGACCATTTACTGGAAATTTTGATTTAATAACAGACCTCCATTTTTGTCACCTCTGATTTTGACCTGTCTTTGCAGCTCATCAGTTTATGCTATTGTTGAATAAATCGGAAATGGAAGTAATAGTCTTTAATCAATGGCTAATTGTGAATTTTGAAGTTCACAATGAACAGTTCAAACTCATTTGATAGGAAACAAAATAGGAAGAAACTTGCAAATAAGTTCTGGTCAGGAATACTTTAAAAGAGCTTTGTAATTTGCTTTTCAATATTTCATGGACAAAAAA
>VXBL01000373.1:364445-392007 GCA_013400195.1 Aramus guarauna | reverse complement strand
ATTATAAAAAAAAAAAAGAAAAAAAAAAAAAAAAAAAAAAAAAAAAAAGAGAAATAAAGAAGCAGGACTATGCCCAGCCCACTGGTGCATTTCAAACACGGCAAAGGTTCATTCTCAGAGTCTGAAATAATGACAAACAAAATGTGAAGCACTAAAATCTAAGAGTTTTAAAGTAAGAATGAGAAAAGCTTTTCATGACTCTGGTTTGCCATACTCAAACTTTCACTACAAGCTTGTTCAGATTATGTTGGATTTTCCTACAGTTGGAAAGATACAATTGCCATCAAATGGCTGTAAGTTGCAGGATTCCTAGTAGTGTCATATCAGGGAAATTCTTGCAAAAAAAAAAAAAAAAAAAGTCAAACTCTTTTTTCCACATGTGATGTGTTGACCCTGCCCAGCAACTAAGCACCCACTAGTCACTCACCACCCCCACCCCCTCAACACCCCCCCAATGGTGGGATGTGTGGGAGAATCGAAGGGCAAAAGTGAGAAAAATTCATGGGTCAAGATAAAGACACTTTAATACATGAAGGTAAAAAAAGAGGAAAAAAAAAAGTAGGCAAACACTCAACACCTCCCACCAGCAGACTGATGCCCAGTCAGTCTCCAGGCAACAGTTTCTTTGGGAGGACTACACAGAGATAGGATCTGCACCCAGAGTCTTAACTGAAAAATAAAATTTCTGTGGAGATGCTGGTAGTGGTTTCTGCAGTTAAGACAAGCCGCTTGAGTTTGGTAAGGGAGAAGAGCAAGCAAGTAGAGGAATGTACAGAGATAGGTGACATGCTAACAGAAAATGTCTTTTATTGCAGCATTCAGAATGGATCTGATATGATAATATTTATCAAGGAGGAGAAGAAAAGACTCAAGATGGTTTTAGTTTGGAGGAGTTGCATGCTTTAGTTGGGTGTTTAGATAGGAAAGTGCTTAGGCATATTTTGTCTGATAGAAACCATAATATTTAGGCAAAGCCTAGGCAGAAAGACCTGCAGCAGGTTCTGAGTTGGTGGTAACTAGAAGGTTATAGATCAGAAAATAATATCAGTGGAAATATTATCAAAGGAAGGTGTGGGGAAGGAGATGATGAAACTCTTTTAGCTATCTTCTTGAATGGTTCTTGGTCTACAGAGAAGCAGATTTGTCTAGAGTACACATCTGGGAATCATCCATATTAAGAAAATCATTGTATTTGGTTTTGTGATGAGGGTACAGAGAAATGAGTCACAGGGGAGGATGAACAGAGAAGCAGGTCAAAGAAGATGCAGGAGAAGTACTGTTTCTGAGATCTGGCTAACAGCCATTATAGGCTGTAATAAGAGCAGCTTTATTTTGTGTGAAAGATAAAAGCAGATTTGGGAGGGATGTAGTGTACATCTGACAGAGAGACTGTCAGCAATTATAAACAACATGTTGAGTTGACTTAGAGAGACAAACAATAAAAGAAGAAAGACAAATAGCTGGAGTATTAGCAGATGATGAGATCTGGAAATGTGTTTCAAGTACAAAAGTATTTCATAATAAACAGTTCATCAGATAAATTATTATTTCTAGTTTTCTGAAAGTTGGTGTTATGGTTTAACCCCAGCTGGTAACCAAGCACCACACAGCCTCTCGCTTATCCTTCCCCCCCACAAGGGGATGGGGAGGAGAATGGGAAAAAAAACCCTCATGGGTTAAGATACAGACAGTTTAATAGGATAACAAAGGAAGAGAATAACAACAACAACAATAATAATAATAACAACAAGTGATGCATGAATGCAATTGCTCACCACAGGCAGAAGGAAAAAAAACAACCCGATGCCCAGTCTGTCCCAAGCAGTGATCCCACCTCCCGGCCAGCTTCCCCAGTTCTATCCGGAGCATGACGTTCTATGGTGGGGAATATCCCTTTGGCCAGGCTGGGTCAGCTGTCCTGGCTGTGCTCTCCCAGCTCCTTGTGCACCTGGCAGGGCGTCGGGAGCTGAAAAGGCCTTGGCTTGGTGCAGACACTACAACTACTTAGCAACAACTAAAAACATCAGTGTGTTATCAACTTTATTCTCATGCTAAATACAAAACACAGCACTGTACCAGCTACTAGAAAGAGAATTAAATCTATATAGGCTGAAATCAGGACACTTGGGCAGATTTAGGACTTGTTATACTCTGATGAATTCTTCAGACTGTATGTCCTTCATGACCTGTGCTGCCCTGCTTCTTTCAATACATGTTCATGTCTCTGAATGTTTTCAGATCTGGTCAGTGCGTTTTACAATGAACCTGCATAAGTGGAAAATTTTCGATATGTCCATTGAACATATTAATTTATGTAATTTTTTAAAATTATTATTTCACTGTGTCCCACAACTCTAATAATACTCTCTTAATTCTTTAAGCATTAGTTTCATAGCTAGAAAACTGAGTTAGCTGGGCAGGTGATTTCTGCTTTTACAGTGAAATCTGACTTGTAGAAAATAGCTGTTACTGAAAAATGAATAAACAATAGCCATTTTTACTACAAATTGAGTAAAAAAAAATAAAAAAAATATTATTCCACTACAGTCACTTGGTCAGCCAATGATATGCCTGTTTTCTTAGTACTGTATTCCAGGATATTACAGAAAATGATGTGTTGGTGAGTTTCAAAATTTGTAATTACTTTAAACTTTCAGGGTTTTAATTTTTTTTTTTTTCTATGTTTCCTCATAGAATAAATTTCAACACAGAAATTTAAAATATTATGCCATGGACTTATAGTTTTAATCATATGAAGTTATCACAAGACTGCAGTTTCTAAGACACCTAGTTGTTACTGACCAGATATAGGAGATGCTTAAACATCAACTCCTCTTCATCCTCCCTCTCCTATTTTTATTTTCACATTTGAGAATGATCATGTTGCAGAAATTATTTTTCATGTGGATTTCTCTATTGGTGGTGCTGGAATCAAGTGGAACAGCTCTGCAGTACATTCTCTACTGCCACTTCCCACAAGGTTAATGATGCTAGACGAATCTGAGACACTGGTTGTCAGTGGTTGTGCTATACCACAGTCCTACTGAAAAATATCCAGAGAAGAAGAATAATGACAAACAAGCATGAGAAACCTCAAAATCATCCACAAAAATGAGGTTACCACCCCTAAGAAAGAGAATTCACATGGAGCAAGTAAGTCCTGCTTCTTACAGGCTGTTCTGGGAAAGCAAATAGCAACCATAACATTTGCACTTGTCAGCACATCCTCAGCTCTGTCTTTTGCGGTAACTTCTTTAGATACAGGAACGTATCAGGGCCACATCCATTCAGCCTATGAATACAGAAGTTTGAGGATATGCTACTGTAACCTTGATCAAAAGCACATATGGCACTGCACCTGTCACCTTCCTAATACATATGTAACTACAAATCAAGCGTTGTTTGGTTTGTTTTTCAGCAAAGACAGTTATCTTAATAAAAGTGCATGACCCCCTACTTCTCTTGGGGCAGGCATTGAAGATTTCAATGAAGCTGTGCTTAAATTAGGCTCCTAAGTTAGATGGATTGATGTCATCTTAGAAAATAATGCATAGAAAGAATGTATTTTTTAAAAAATAAATAAATCTGGAAGACAATGGCATGAACCTAAAAGAAGAAAAAAAAAAGGGGAGTTAGGCCATGGCCAGAGTCATTCTGGCCCTGAAGGGGAAACTACTGAAAACTAGAAGATGACTGAACAAAATCATAGCTCTGCAGGAAGTGTACCCCTCTGTCTACCCAAACCAAAATACTTTCCACAGAGGTTCCTTTTACTCCATCATGTCTTGGTAAGCATAGGGGTCTAACCTTTCATTAGCATAAAACTTTCTGAATATAGCAAACCATAGTATCATGAGGCCCTGTGAGTTTATTTGCATTAATTATAAGAGGAAGTTGCTAATGGAGGGAAGAAATAAACCCAAGTTTCCGAGGCCTCATTCAGCAAATAAATTACGGAAATCTTCTTCTTCTAAAGTAATGCAGTTCAATTGTAATTTATTTTTACATCTTTCTAACAAATTGCATGCTAGAATCATTTTACAAAATTGAAATGTACAATTACTGGGAGAGATTTAAAAATTACAGCAATAAGAGAGAAATTAAGACGTACTGATCAAGAGTTCAGTAAAAAAAAAATCTTAACTGAAATATACTTAATTAAAAAATACACTTAATCGGGATATTTCCAGAAAACTGATTAAAACCTAATAATTCTAATCATCAACCACTGCTGCTATTGGGATGGTTATACTCTTAAAGGGGATTCTTCGGATTGGTTTAGCAGCAATCCAAAGTTACTATGTTTGTTCATTTTCATACAGGTTATGTCTGCTTCTTAACCAAAGTGCTATTCTCCTGCAGTTGTAGCACACGTAAAATATTGTACTAATGCTTCAATTATGGAGTCAGTTGGAAGCTATGCCAGGGACTTTTTGACAAAGTGTCTGAAGATGCTTGTCAGGATGTAGGTTGAATCATCAAGCACTTCCTCCCAGTCCTGTTTGGCTGACTGGCTTATCAAGCATCTCCCTGACTCGGGGTCACCTCTAGTGCAACAGCTCTCAGCATAACAAAAAGGAGTTGTGCAACAGCCGACACAGATTTGTCAAGACAGATTTTGTCAAATTAATCTCATTCCTTTCCATAAGGTACCAGGACAGAGGCAGCAGAGGAGAGGCAGTAGTGTCATACATCTTGACTTTAATGGGGTTTTTGATACTCTCTCAGGTGTCATTCTCATGGCCACACCAGGGAGCTATGGTCATGATGAAACTACTGTTGGATACAATCTTGCTGTATAAGTATTCCCAAAGAGTAGCTGGGAACGATTCGCTGCCAGGATGGAGGGATGTAGCAGGTGGAGTTCACTAAGATTTCACTTGGGCCTCAGTCCAGGCCTGCTCGATGTATTAAGGTGATGTAACATGGGCCAAGTCTATTAAATTTACAGAATGTGAAGCTGGAAGTGCACTGGGAAACATTAAATATCACCAAACTGGCAACAGCACTCTAGATAACTATGCATTGTTTCAGTTAACCAGTGTAGTCTTTATGCGCTTATTTAAATTGCATTGGTCTCCAGCAGGGTCTGTCCTCCCTTGGTGTCCTCTGCCAAATAAAATAAGCAAAAGAACTGGAATTATCTATATTCATGTCCATAGTGGATAGAACAGGAAATAGTAATCTCAAATTGCAGACAGACATCAGGAAAACCCTCTGGAATTAGGGACACTGAAGGCCTGGAGCAGACCTCCTAAAGCTTGCATCTTTGGGACTGATTAGAGATGGCAGAACCTGGCGGGATGGATGTCCCAGCTGATCCCTCCTGTCCTGGCCCTACAGAGGTGAGAATGCTACAGGTCCCTGCCTCAGTCCCAGTTAGCAGTGTGGCTGGGCTGGTGTTCCCAGTTAAATGCACACACACATGCATGCACACACACAGAGCACACACATGCCTGGTCACACAGATCCACTGCAGTCAGAGTGTGTTGCTGGTACCGGTACGCGTGTAAACACCAGCAGCACTCACAAACATGGAGTGCCGATGACCTCATCCTGCTCCTCCTCTCCTGCCAGGAGAGGACTGAAACTCGCAGTGATGGAATACTTCCACAGACAATATATGTCTCTTCAGTACCTGGTCTTAGATGCTCAGGCTCTCTGGTTGCTGGCCCTCAGACCCTGCTCTCCTCCTGGTGCTGGCCCATGGACCTACAAGTCCTTGAGGGCCTACGCCAATCACTGGCACTCAGATCTCTTGTCCTACTCACCATGTAGTTTGTTAATGTTGTCACATGCACAGAATAGAGAGTGCATCCATATGAAAAAGACCTAGAAAAAGGATTTAATGAATGGAGGACAGAATGCAGTGGTCACATATAGGCTCAGTCAGAGAAGGGTACTGACAGCCAATCTGTTTGCAGTTCACTGATCTCTCTTATCCCCTTCTACCTCTATTGTCTCATACTGTTTCCCCTTTGATCTACTCTCATTCCTTTTTTTCCCCATTTTTCCCCTAAATATCCCATAACTCTCTCACATTTCCCCTTAACACATTCCATAAGTTCTACACAATTCCAAAATTTTACTGTCTCAGCACCCCACAATCATTCTTGTACTCCTGGAGGCAATGATCCCCTTAAGTCTGCATGGTGTTCCCTTAGCTCCTTTTGGTGGCTTTCCCCACCAGGACAACAGTCCTGTCATTCTCCTTTGATGGTCCTAGGAGTAGCCAAGTTGGGGTACTCTCTTTGCCCTGAATAGGTTAGTGAGTTCCCCCTGCCCTTTCTGTCATTGCTTCCCTGATCCTCTTCAAGTCTGTGTTCACTGTGGTTAGCCTTTAATCACATCACCTAACACAGATACTTAAGGAAAGTTTTGATAAATGTCAAGAATGGCATCATAATAGTCAGTTTCTGTTCAGGAGGACTGGACTTTATCATGGAATCTGCTGAAGGTCTGTTTACAAGAAATGTTACCAGACAGCTTTAGCAGGGAAGCAAAATAAAATAGTATTTTACCTCTAAATGGAGTTTCTAATTTCAAACTTTATAAAGAATATAATACATTATTAAAAGCCCTGTAATTTGTTTGGGTTTTTTTTTATGTTTGTTTGTTTGTTTGTTTGTTTGTTAGTTTTTCCCCTGGGGTAAAAAGTGTTCTCTAAAATAAATGGGGAGACAAATCATAGATCTGTGCTACTAATTCCCTGATTCCCACATGTTGTTTGGATAAATGATAGACTTAGAATAAAAGGTTGAATGACTCCTGTTATCTTTGCAGAATTTTTGTCCTCTGCATCCTAAGAGTCCAACAAAAATGGGACCAGAATGAAAATCTACAGGAAGAATCTGCAGCTTTAATACCTCTACACTTGGTTTTACTCCTTAAAATGTCAATGAAAAAAACAAAATCTACACTGAATTAAAAACTCAGAACTGACTTGATCAGACAGGAGACAAGAAAAGCTAATGCGTCCTAAGTTTCAGGCATTTGCCCTAAGTTATAGCCATGTGCAAGTTAAAGGAAAAGCCATTATTTCAGTACTTTTTTACACCGTTTGGAGCTATACCTATACTGTTCTACCAGTGTCACAGTCTCCTGTTATTTTAGTGACTAGACATTTTGAAGAAATCCACAATAATCTATAAAATCTTTTCAGGAACAGAAACACACCTGTCAAGCTTTTTCAGCTGTAAGGTTTTCAACACTACCTTTTAAAGAACTTTTCCAACAGTTCTTTCCCAATAATTTTATAAAATATTCCCTGTAACTTTAAAAATAAAAGGCATGATATTCTAACTACATTGTTAATGGAAAGTGCATTTACACTATGATCCCTGTCATCACAATAGTTACAAAACAGCTTGAAGAGAACAGAAAGAGTAAGGGAGAGCTAGAACACATATTTACTGACTTTTCTCTTCTTTTTAAAATAAAATAGCTGAAGAACATAGTGGCTGGTTTAGACTGCTGTAGTATTTCAGTAGAAATAATGAATTCTGTCTTAAAGAACAGAGAAAAAATCTCAGGTGTACATTTCATTGCACAGGAATTCAAGAATATAAGTGTTTGAAAGTTTACAAGGCTAGCAGAAAAGAATCAGTGTTACAATTTGATTATTTTTAGAAGGAAAATTACAATTTGTGCTTTTGTGTTTAATTATTGTAATAACTAACAGGAATATAGGTCAGATTTACCTGAAGAGATTATTCCACTCTTCATGTGTAATAAATTACACTGAAGTTTCAAAACTACTTTCTCACAACAAGCATGAAGTGGCTACCCTTTGAGATAAAATATCAGATTAGATAGACCTTAGGCCTGGCCAGTTTAGTAATTTCCACATTTTGAAGACCTAAAAAAAATCCAGTCAAAACATGTTGTATACGCAATACTATCATTTAAGAAGCTCTCAAATGTCTTTCACTCAAAAAGTAGAAGACACACATACACACAAATAAATAATAATAATAAAAAAAATTGCTGATACTTACTGACCTGAAAAGAATATGCAAAGCTTTATAAAGGAAGACAAATGAAGGAAGGAAGACACTTTTTAAAAAGCTACTTAATCCTTTCTACAAAATGTTCAGCTTGAATGCAGACAATAGTGTGTCTGCTTCCTAAAAAGTTGTTACAAATCGCTACTTTACTTGAATCACTTCAGAAATGTTTTATTTGCTTTAATTTCAAGACATTGTTTTTTAATACCTTAGGTAGATAAATGGGAAGTATTGCTATTGTTTTAATATATCTGTTAGTTTAAGAGGCGAGGAACTCAACAGAGAATGTTCTAATGTGTTCCTCATAAAGAAGAGCAGCCATCCATTCTGTCTTCACTATCCCATCATGTCAGGTCCTAGCCTGTTTGCTAGGGGTAAAGTCTTTTCTGTCTTCTCTCTGTCAAAGGGGAGATGATACCAAAGCACCTTTATCAATCTTATATCAGCAGACCATATGTCTTTGACAATAATAGCTCCAGTGCATGAGGAATATTGCTGTTTTCTTAATCTTGGTAATTGTTACAATGTACTAGATGGTAAATTTTATATTATGCATTGCAAATGAGGCAAATGTGGAATCTTGAGAAATATTTTAGTTTCCAGTTCAGAAGGATTTTTTTTCCCAGTATACTAGTAGGATCCACAGAGAGATGATCCGTTAGAAATTGCTCACTACTTCATGGATTTTGAATTATTCTTGAATTTGAATGAAAACATGTTGCTATTTTACTCTTTCAAAATTATAAAATCAGTATTTTTCCTTTTGAATATCATGCACATCTGCTCAGTCATGTAAAGTACCTTGCAGGATCAGCAATTATTCAACCAATCATGCTGACCTTGGCAAAGTTAAATAGCTCATATATTCCATGCGGGTGAATGTGTCTTTGACAGCTGTCACACATATCTCCTCTGTCCACCGTTGTCAATTCTTTACATCTATTATGACTTACAAAAGATAACATCTCCTAAAATTCAGTTTTCAAGCTAAAAATTCATATAATGACATATAGACACACACCAAACACCATACACATGCATTGTTTTTTAAAGGAGTCTTTCCTTGCTGGCATCCTACTGCAGAGAAACCAGTAGTTTATTTCATTTTTCCATTACATTTTCTAAGAATATGTGTTTACACACATTCCAAGTCCTACATCCAGACTTTATTTGTTCATCCTAGATGTGGAGAATTTCAGGACAGACATATTTTGGTGAAAGGACAGTGGAGAACACCTGAATTAATGCTGCTATGGCTATATTCCCCTCTGCAGTATTTGGGGGAGATGGACAAAATTCAGCTAGCTAGTCTTGTTGCTAGTGCAGCTGTGAAAAACTCCACAAAACTTGTTAGGGTTAGGTCTCAAAAAGATCAGAGTTCAGCTGAAAGCTTCAACTGAAAGCTTTTTGTTCAATATTTAAAAGTGGCCTTTAAAAGGGAATTTCAGATCTGCGCAATTTAGTGCAGGTAATACCATAATAGCCACTAGACTTCATTTCCCTGCACCTCTGGAAATCCCAACCAACACTAGTACTTAAACACCCTATTTTAATCCCCACAGAAATAATTTCTATATGTCTAAGTTACCACCTGCTGCAGCCAGTAATGGTTTTCCGGTGAAACCTGGCAGGCTTTGAGAGGCCCCCTCAGCTCACATCACCTTTCGGATGCTGCTGCGATTCAGAGCTCCTACAGACTCAGGCAGCATTGGCTCAGCCCACCCAGCACGACATGCTCTGACCACCTCTTATACTGATATGATCTCTAACCAGAACAGGTTTCGACAAAAGCAACCACAGCAATTGCCTGTGGTCAAAACCATGTTGAGGCCCTACTAAGGAAAGTAAAGGTAATTGAGCAGGTAATATAATGTGTTAGTTAGGGCACAGGTTGCTCCCCGCCTGCCTTAGTACCACCTGGAGCTTTCATGAACCTACTTACTGGTGGTTCAATTTCTGACTCTTAAAGCAACATGAATACCACCCTGTGCATGAATATCTTTTTATTTTTCACAGAAAAGAGTAGAAAAACAAAGTGTAGTCTCATCTCCCAGTCTTGCAGTTCAGGACCTCATCTTTGATAATAAATATGCAACACATGATTTTCATCTCTCTTCAAATAGCATCTTTGGGACCACCTACCATACACCCAACACCTTGGATAAATGAAATTCCTTCGTCATTTACTTTTGCAGTCTGAACTGTGCTGGGAAAGCAGCTGAAAGAGCTCCTCGCTCTCCTGCTCCCACCCCTCCTCCACATCTATCAAACAGAGTCATATGGCTTCTGGTAGAAACCCAAAAGGAAATAAAGTCATATTTTTGATCAGAGCCAAAACATTGTTTTAGAATAACAGCTGTCAAAACCTGGCCAAAAAGTTTAATTTTAACTATGTATAAAGTTTCACTCTTCAGCGAGTACAGTGATTTGTAAAAGGGTCAGTGGCATTGTCTAAGACTATAAGGAAGCACTGCTGAAAGCATTTAAAAGTTCAGGGGGGAAAAAATTCCTTGTCAATCAGCTTTTCAAACATTCAATGATTTTTTTTTTCTCCTTTCAGTAGTAAAATGTGCTCAGCACAAAAGTCTTTGGGTATACATGCAATTAAGGATGGGGGAACACTAGGGGAACATGCTGCGCATCAGACCAGAACTGGAAAGCAAAAAGATTTTAAGCTATGAGTTTTGCTAAGGTACACTTCAGAATTGTTTTTGTTAAAAGACAATAAGGGCATTGTCTCCTCCTCCTCCCCCTCCACAGGCACTCTAGGCTATTCTCTTCCACTTTGTTCAAAAACATTACCAACCCACAGTGTATTAAAGGAATCATTGTTAGGTTGTGTACTCTTAATTCTCTTTCCAGACTGATTTTCCCAGCATCACATGTGGCTGGCATTTTTGTCCTGATGTGGTGTATATACCCCCTTCCAAAGCTCCTAGCCAAATGACCAGCCTGCTTCAGGGAGAGACCACAGCTGCCTGGCCCTCACTGCGGAGACGTGCACTGGAGCATGGCTGGCACAGCTGTGCTGGGTTCATTCACAGGCAAACTAGAGAACAGGGCTTTTCTGGCTGCAAAAAGAGAGGGAAAGGGCTATCAGTCAACAGAGGCTAACATCCAGAGGAAGCTGGGAATACCTGCAGATTTTATTGACTTGCCTGGAGTCAGTGATTTTTTTGCCTGTTTGCTTCTTGAAGACTGAAAGTGACTGGGAGAAGCCAGGGAATACTTGTAACCCAGCTTTGACAAGACAAAGTTTTAAACCACTGTTTTCACAGTCTACACCTACTAGGTCTTAAGACACCTAAGAAAGTTTTCTGATGACCGAGCTTGCTTGGACTGCATATCACACAACTTGTAAGTCTTCTTTATTGCCCAAAGTAAGAGCTCCCCTTTATAGAATCAGTACTATAGGGAGTACAGTACTTCACGCTGTGAAAGATTTGTCCTTGGGAAGTTCTTGTGGCTTGTCTGTACCACTGTGACTTTTCTGCAAAGCTATCCTGGCAAAATCCTGCAAAAGGTTTCCTTTTGACAATACCGTTAAGACATTTTCCTAAATGACCTGTCATACTGTGAAATGAACTGTATTTCCAGTGCAAATTTATTCTTAAAAAAAAAAGACTTTAGCAGTGAAATTTTGTTCACAAATGGAAGCCAAATACTTGCACTAGCAACTTTTTATAATGCAGACCTGCTTGTGGTTATTTTCCTTCAAATGGGACAAGCTACAAGTTAATGCAGTAACTGCTAGTGTTGCAAACTCAGATCTGAGAATCTGAAAGTCAAGTTGAACTTGTGTTTTCTAATGCTTAATCATCCACTTACAGTTGAAAGGAAAAAAAAAAAACAAACAAACCACAGCCCCAAACACTTCATCTTTCCAGCAGCAAAGTAAATGCAGTTGTCTTAAGTGGACTTCCTCAGCACGTAATTGCTCAAAATTTTGTAAACAAGACAGTTGTTGCCATACAAGATGGAAAAGACTACAGCTCTGTTATGCTCTTTCTGCTGTGCTAAAAGGTTTTAACAAGGCAGTAAATTTGTTTCTGTCAGCTAATAATCCTAACCAGATACAATTCTAAACACACAGTTTTATTATATGCAAAGGATAGAGCTCTTAAATTAAAAGATGCCACTTCTACAGACAGGTTTTAAAGGCAGTGTGATATCTTTATTTCTTTGGAAGAGACTTACTGGCTGTGGTGAGTGATAAAAATACATTTTTTTATGTTTCTCACTTTTTATAGCAGTTAAAAAAGTAAAGTTTCTCAGACTGCTTCATGTGACAAAATGAAATATAATGAGAAAATTATCACAGAAGCTTTACCAAGTCAGAAAATATTTTCCCTATAAAATATGGAAAAAAAAATTCTCAAGTACTCCATCCCAGTTTTCCATTAAAAATGATGTCCCATCTTTTCAAGAAAAGAATATTTCAGAAGCAAAGAAAATTTTACAGATGTATCAATATCTGGTGGGGGAAAAAAAAAAAGTATTTAAAAACTTCAGTCTAAAAAAAAATAAAATCAGAGGCCACTTCTAGTTAAATAATGCCTGCATAAGGCATTTGGTGGACGAATTATTTTTCAACATATCTAACTTCGATTAAGAGCCTTAGTCTCTGTACATTTCATCCAAAACCATCTTTTCTTTTGTTTTGTTTTGTGTTGCTTTGTTTTCTTTTCACTTAAATGGACTTTGTTAAAATAACTATGTTGAAAAAGTGGGATAATCTTTCTGGCATAGTGAATAATTTCAACAGTCTGCTTGTAAATTACCTGAGTGAATTGAATCCAAGTCAAGCTAAGTTCATGGCAAAAAACATAGATGAAACTTTGCCAATAACTTTATTGCCCAAAGGCTGGTTGTACGGTCAAAAGTACACAGGCCATTATTAGAAATGCTCCTCTGAAAATTCAGGTGTGATTCCAACAGCTATGGCCAAACCCCTACAGAGAAGTCAGGACAGATAGAGAATTCAGCATATCAGATCAGGACAAGGATTAGATTGCTTTCTCTAATGCAGTCACTGATTCATTGGGGTGACACCATCAGTGTCAAAGCCCAGGGAACAGGAAGAGTCTTGTGAGAGGAAGAGGGTGTTGTGTACTCTTATTTCCTAGATGGAGTGAAATGCTCCTTATCTGTCCAACTATGTATTATTCTTCACACTACTTCTCATCTAGTTTTCTACCTTCTTTGTTGTGCCAATGGCATATTGCAAGAAGAGTGTCAAAAAAAAAAAAAAAATAAAAGAGAGGAGAGGAGACTGAGTCAGTGTAGAAGAGGGACATTAATTTGTGACAGAGAGTAGAAGTAGAGAGCTGAGGTCAGGGGGAAAATATCTTCTTCAGATGGCTTTGTTGCCAGGTAAAATCTACATGGAACTACACTTCTGAGCTCCGGTCCAATGGTGTGAAGCATTTTAGTTACAATGCTGCCCTGAGGACTCTCAGCTCCTCAGTTTCATTTCTGTTCCATAGTGCAATAATAAGTATTAAGAATAAGTTCAAGGAAAAATTCTTTTTAGCCCAGGTCATTTCACTGAATTTATGTCTGTGCTACTGAGGAGAAAGTGCAGATGATGATAGAAATCAATAGCTGAGTCAGAAAGAAAGACAAGTGGATGGGCAGTGCTTACTCGGGCTCTGCTCTTTCTGCCATGGAGTGAAAAACTCTAAGTACACTGTCAACAGGAATGGCACATCTATCTGAAGTCAGGTAAAAGATGTGTTTTAGAAATAAGTTAGCTAAATTGAGCTAACTTATATCTCTGAAATGGCAGTGTGCATCTAACAGAAGCACGGCTTAGGACCTTTAAAATAACATTACTTGAATATATTNAAAAAAAAAAAAAAAAAGACTTTCTTTCTTTCTCAAGATTAGGTGCCTTGTATAAGCCATTTTTAAAACACCTGTAATTCATGGATACAAAACCTTGTGCAGCTTTTAGTGGTCTTGCATTTATTGTCAGTTCTTTGGATTAAAGTCTACAAAGCAGACTAAGCCACTGGGAAATATTGTTAGTATTCTACCTCTGGGGTAACACAGTTTAGCCGTTCATCCTCTCTGAAGCAAAGGCAAATAAAAATGTGTTTCCCGGTGGTGTCCTCTATGTTTGAGATGCTTGAAACAATTAAACTGTGGTCTCAGTAGGCACGATTACTCATACAATTATTCTCTCAATGCAGTTCCTTGTAAATCTTAAATATAGTTCTGTTAAATATACCTACATTGACTTAATTCCATAGAATCAGCAGAGATATGGCTGACATAGAAGGTGCTTGTGTTGATGTGTATTCTTTTAGTGAATAGCGTTTGTTTATTTCCAAACCCACATGTTTATATAAAGGCTCTGAACAGATGAGTTCGTTACTCATAGAAACAAAACAGATGAATTACTCTGCAAAATACACCAGCAAGCATTTTAAAAAATAGGATTCCTAAAGTTACATTCCTAAATCCAAAAAAGTGGTCTGATTGCCAACAGAAGGCACTGAGTGTTGAATAGTCTTTTCTTTTCTAATCATGGCCTGAATTTATTTATTTCTGAACGTAAACGTTAATTTTGTAGCTTGATTTTTAGCTTGTCCTTTTTAAGTCGATAACCAGGTTTTGCCATTTGCTTCAAAAGCCTCACAGGGAAGAAACTGGTCCATGCAATTGGTCTACTCTCACAACAGAATTATTCTATCTAGATCAATGTTAAAGGCCCTGAGCACTACAAGAAGTAGGATCTAAAAGCTTGTACCAAGAGAAAATAAAATGCAACCTCCACATCAGATTCCAGCATCTTGTTGCCACTCACAGTGGGCATTAATTTCATTATTAGAGATCTTGCTACAAATAGGAGAGTTTTGGTAGGCTTAAAGCAGTTACCTGCACTTTCTATTATGTGGTAGTAAACTGCAGAATTGCGGAGCTCTCTTCATAGTACTTGGCGTTGGCTGCCTTAGAAGTTGATGAGTAGAGAAAGAAATATTTTTATTATTTACTTTTCTATTCTATTACCAGCTGTAGGAAAGTAGTGCACAACTGTAGAATTCAGGCCTTGGTTTTCCAGAAATTTTGTACATTATGGATTTTCAACCTAAAAAAAAAAATTAAAATATAACCTCTATTCTTAGTGAACAGGCTTTCTCTGTCCTTTAGGTACAATCTCAGCTAAAACACTGGTATTTTACAAAGCAGATGGTCAGAAACAGCTATGAAATCTAGCTATATATTGTCAAATATCAAATGCTGGAGAATCCACCCCTCTTGGTTGGGTTCCTAGCCCTCAACTAGAAGCAAGATGGGTGTCAGTGCCACTTTGTACTGATAAGTCTGACCTAGGCTCAGGAAATATACAAGAAGTCTCTTCAATTGCTCTGGGTGAGATAGAGAGGTCAGAAGATAGGGAGTTGGGAAGATGTGGGGAACTCTTTCCATTGACAGTAGACAGAGAGCAAGGGGTGCCCTGACAAAAAAGCTTACTGACTGCTTCCTTGTCTGTTAAAAATGAACTTGTCAAACAAAACAGAAGCTGTTTGAAAAGGTGATGCCAACATGGTCTAAATAGAATATCTAATTCAGGAGATGCAGGGAAAAATTATCATAAGCTTAAATACTTCAAGAGCTTGAGAGCTTTTCTTTTTGGATTGCAATTGTTTAAAGAAATTCCATAGAAGAGTGCAAATAAAACAAGTTTCTGAAGTGTTTTGTATCTTCCTTCAGTTCACATAATAAACCACTGCCTGTGGGCTTCTGGTCACCTGAGGAACTGGGACAAATCTCACTTTAAGGGAAATTTGTTTCCTAATTCCAAGTAAGAGAATCATTAAAAACATCACCTGCAACTCAGGGCCCCTAAGAGTAGACCAGACGGACTGTTGATTTTACAGCTCCAGTTTGAGGTCAGATGCCTGGGTTTGAATAGGATCATTAAAAAGCTACACAGCCCCATTTGCAGGATCTAGGAGGACTGACCTCCAGAAGCAACACCTCAAGGGCCACAAGGGGCAAGGCTAGTACAACTTGGTTTGGGCGCCAGCTAGGTGCATGCATTCTTGGTTCATCCTTCATCCTGGCTGCATACTTCAGCACCTCTGAGGCACCCTGTCTGGGAAAACGTGCTGATACACAATGCCAGCACAATTCAGCATCAAGTACAACAGTTATGGTGTCTTTCATGTGCAACCACAGCCGGCAGAGAAATGCCCATATTTTCATAGGAATTCAGTGGTCAGAGTACTATACTAATGCAACGAGTGGGGATTCAGCTTCTTCTGGAGCCTGAAGAGGTCCACATTCATATTTCTCAGAAGGATACACTATGGCCCAGGTGATGGCAGAGGTGAGAAAATGGGGGTCTCCACCCTTGCTGCTGAAGGTAGGACAGTGTGCAGCTAGCAATGAAAGAGCTGTGGGAGCCCAAGACTGAATGCATGACACTGCAGCCCCTGGTTAAGAAGGTATGTCTGAAAATGGGGAGTTTGGCATTTAGATTCTGCTCCAAATGTTGGCTATACATTTTATCCAAAGATTGCTTAATGAAAAATCCATGGGAACAGGGAGCAGGATGCACACAGTCCCAGGAGAGTGCTTTTTACACCAGGCAGCAGGAAACAGGCTCCTGCTTGCTTGCTAGCTCTCTCTGTATCCCCATGGATCTTACATGTCTGAGGGCAGAGTGTTCTAGACATTTTATTGGCAACATCCCCTGTAGGTTTCCGACGTGATCTTAAATGAAGTTGGAAGAAAGAAGCATGACTGCCTCTTAAATCGTCCTGTGACCTTCTTGTCCTGTTATCTGGAGTCCAACTAAGCTAATTTATTGCTACCCAAAGCTAAAGATTAATTATTTTTTTTCTTCAGCTGAGTTTTGTTTCCACCTCCAATCATCACATAGTACATACTCAGAAGAACAGATTTAACTGATGCCCTGCATGTACGTGATATCTTTCTCTGAGATGTTGTTGAAGTTGGGCTTTTATCTGTCAGTTTTCATCTGTTATTTGGTAGTCAGGAGAGACTTATGCAGGATTTCTTGTATAAATTATTGATTTTGTATTGGGTGAAAGTCTCATAACTGCATACATGTGTCTGAGACGTTAAATAGGATAAAGCTTTGCTGCTAGCTTTCCTGAGCAGATGTGAAGTCTCATGACAGGTGTATTTAAATTTTGACGCATCGCTTCAGCTAAATTGGTTTCTCTTTTCTGGGGTTTTTTATGATTATTATTTTGTTTGTAAAATGATGAAAAAATATCATAATTTGTTGACGTTGGGGTCTTTTCCCCCGAAAATAATCTGCCATAAAATCCAAAAATCAGAGATTTTTAGGCCTGCAATTAACAGATATTTCATCAAGCCTATTTACAAGGAAGAACAGAAAAAAAAAAATCTGCTTGCTTTTATATTTTCCCTTTCTATCCCAAACCCTCACTACCTACAGAGCAGTACTACTTAAACATCTGAGCTAAAAAAGAGTGCAGTTTCCAGTCCAGTTTTGGCAGAACTGGCATAAAATACTTTGTGTACTACTCACTGACAGTGCTTGGAAAAGGCAGGTGAATACTTTGCTAAACCAAGAAGTCAGGAAGAGCTGGCAAGGGGCAGAAAAGGTGATATAACAGAATCCTGTGATTTCCTGGCACCATGTTGTATTACTGATGAAAACAGGTTTTACACCTGAGAGATTCTTTGAAAATGGCGCCGTGCACAAAACAAACCCACTTTCACAGACTTTGTGCAGATGCTTGAACCTCCACAGTGCATATGAACACGGTTATGTGTCTTCTGGCAGAGAGCCCAATCAATTCAGAAAGCTCCTTAAGTGAGATGTGGCCTGTCTACTGTAGTGTAGACATGCCCTAAAGAGAATGTGCTGAACTAGAAAGATTATATTAACAACATAAAACACAGAAACAGAAGAAGGCTAGAGTACTTGGGTTGAATGCTCTCTAGCCTGCCTTGACTAAACCATCAGCAGAGTTGATTTAACTGTTCAAATGTCAGTCGTCTTGAAGATCCACTATATTCCTGCCCAATATTACCATTTCATTACATTGATGTGTCTAACACAAGTGTTTTCACGGGCTTACTAGCGTTATTTTTTTATTTACGTCTTTTGAAATGGGCCAGTTCTGGTACTAGAGATTTGCTGCACAACAAATACCAGAAAAAGTCTAGAAAACTGCATTCTAATTAAACCTGAGATTTTTTTAACATATATTTTTCTATTCTGCATATTTTTTCTGCCTCTCCCAAGTCACAGGAGACTAAGACTGGTTCTAGAGAAAGGGTAGTGAAAAACTATTAGACTCAGTAGACAGTCCTTGAATAGAGATGTTCAGAGATACAGGAAACATCTATGTTTTAACTGTTTTGCTGGACATCAGTACAACTACACATTACTTGAAGGAGAAATTTTGTGATGCTAGTTCCAGTCCCAGTATAGATTAGAAAAGGCAATACTGCTGTAAAGTATATTCTTTTAACTGATGTCCATGTCAAGATAGCCACGTTTCAATCCTTTTTGGTATTATTCTGGTTACTCATAACTTGCATGCCAGATTGCAAGGAATAAAGTGACTACTTGGATTCCAAAGTCCTCCTTGGAAACTGCTCCCTTGAGAAGCATGGTCAGCTAGGGGACAAAGCTTCATGAAATTAAAGCAAAAAGCCACACATTTACCAGAAAAGGAGAACTTCTTCAGATCTACCCTGTAGATGCATTTTGAATCATTTTGTGGGCTCTACTGCTACCAGGCTTTGCTTACGTGCTCATGCAATGAACAGGTTTCATCTTGCACTAATATTTTGAAATATCCTCTTCTCTGTTGCAAGAACCATGCAGTCAGTGTTCCTTTCTTACAGCCTGATTTCAGTGTGCCCCTCGAATAATACTCTAAGTCTCAATTTTTTTTTCATAATTGAAATTCATGAGGTAGAATTGTAGTAGCCATAATGGACTGTGTGATAACTCTCTGCCCACTTGCTTAGCAGGCATATCACACAGCAAGTTTCACAGCGAGACTGTAACCTGTAGTTATTGAGAAGGGAAATCTGCTTTTATGCATCTCTGATTTTGAAAACCATGAGCTTTATGAGATGTATTTTATGTTTCTGTATGTGTGTGTCTTCTACAACTGCAGCATTTTATTCACATTCAAAGAAACAAATCTGACCTATATTTTTCTCAGCCTGTGAAATTTTCTGCAGAATATTTGGCTCAGAATAAAAGCCTTATAGTAGTTTAAGAACCAAGTTTATTCCAAACTGAAATAGCATCATGCCTGGACCTCATCAGCTTTAATATGCAGGGGAAAAAATGCCATGAACAATCCAGCTGTCCAACCAATTTGGGGAAAAAGTGATAATGAGAACTACTTTGGCATTGAAGGAAACTCTGGAACATTGATGTATCTTTCTATGAAGGATAAAGCTTCAATCTAGCCAACAGAATAGTCTTCTGAGACATTTTGATACACAATCAGCTAAGTAATACAAAATAATAATAGCAAATGCATTAATAAACAGTAAAAGGCTATAATTTTTCCCAGGGGTTCCTTGAATTGTAGTTCCTAATTACCAGTGCACGTATAATACTGATATCTCTACTTTTAACCTGTGATTGTCCCTGAGTACTTTATGATTTTTATGGACTGATCTCTTGTTTTCTTGTAAGTAATGTAATCAGATATAGGGGGTAGCAATTATTCTTATCAGCTGTAAGAGTTATAAAACAGACAGTCCTAAGGCTTAGGTTAAGTTCACAGCAAAGCTGGGCTTGCACACAAACTACCAGGGAAGACTTAGCCCTCAGGGCTATTCAAAGAAGAAAATAGATTTTCTCTAGGACAAGTGAATCAACAAGTCAAAGATTATGATGATGATGATTATTTAAATTTAATAACAACTAATAAAATAGAAAAGGAGCAACAAAATAAGCAGTCTTCTGAAGCACCAGAGCACTTGAATTCAAGCATGTTGTGATTCAAAAGACCCTTTCTTTTGAATGTGTTTGGCAGAGGCACTGTGGAAACATATGACCTTTTACATACTCATAGGGAGAAAGATGAGTTCCTGCAATAAAAACAAAGGCATTCTCAATGAAATTAACAGGGGAGACCGTCAATGCTGAGAAATCCCAGTCTAGTGTTTGCTCATCTGGAAAAAATCTAGACATCAGATTTGTTTGATTAATGGTATTTTTTAATATACATTAGACAAATTAATATTTCTCATATTATAGGAGAAGACAGTAGTTTCTTAAAACAAGGTTTAGTTCTATTTTACTGCACTAAGGGAAGTAGGCCAAGTGGGACTGTGGGAATACCACACAACATTTTCCATGAAAGTTCATCTAATTTTTTTAGTGAAATCATGTTAGAGATATCTACTAACTCTTTTGTTTTAGCTGTCCCTTGTGTGGACAAATGTAACCCTAGCATAACTTCAGTTAATTCAGAGGTGTTCCACTAGGACGGGCTGGTCACCTTTTGGTTAATTTGGGGTTTATGAAAGAGGCACAAGGCAAAAGATTGACCACTCGATGTTAAATTTTGTAAATTAGCAGTTTAATTCCAGATTTGTTTTGATGACAAATTATTCAGATATATTATTCTTTCTTCATTCAGATTCAATCACTTGGCTCGTTTGGTGGTTCTTAGAGATCATTTCCCTTAGAGAGAGAAATTGCAAAATGAACTGTTTCTTTGATGCCCTTCCATTTTTCACAAAAAATATACTTAGTCTTAAGTCATTGACAAAAGTGGGCTCCAGGAAGAGCTAACTTCTGTGCTCACTGCTCTGAATCTCTTGGAGGAGGGCACTAAGCCTGCATTTTCTGTGTGCCTTGATCTCTGAGCACATCTACTACATGTGAGCTTTGTTTCATTCTGTTTGAATAAATATAATTTTACCTCTCCTTTCTCTCACACTCAGACACGCTAACCTGTGACTGAACACCTGCAATTGCTACACCAGCCTTGAAGGAAACCTGTGGTGCAATGACATATCTCATTATATTACTGTATTGTGAATTGTGGCCACAATTGTAACTGTTAGTTCTGGAAAAGCATGTGGTTTCTTTTTCTTAAGTTCATGTTAAGTTCTTGATGAGAGTTTGTCATCCTCAGTTCCACCCAACAACGTCATAGTCAGTATTTCACATGTGCAGAAACACAGAACAACTGTATGAGTACATCTGCTCTAATTTCATCAGTATATAACAATAAATGTATTTAAGGAAGCTAAGGTTGCAAGTCTAAAGTTGTAATGCAAACACCCCAAAACATAGACATTGTAAGTGATCATACAAATGTGTTTGTCTCCTAGATTCATATTTATATTTGATGTTCATTTTTAAAAAAAATTCATTCTGGATGGGCTTTCAAAAAGATCTTAGAGAGTTAGATAGCAAGATTCACTAAAATTCATTGTCAAGGAACTTCCTGTAAAAAAGGTGAATGCATCTTTGGTACAGTGGTGTATTACTAGTCCATGCTCATTTAGTTGTCAGATGGAATTAAGTCTAAGGATAAGTGACAGTCTTCCCATCTATTCAACTTTTAAATTCCCAGGAATCCTATGGTTTAGTTTGCTTACTATAAAAGTATAGGAGTTATTAGCCTGCAAAAGGCACAAGCAAGGCAGCTTGTCTCTTACTTGCAAGGCAAGACTCAGTGCTTTAAATAAACTCACTATAAAATATTTATCCAAATGTATAATATCATGAAGTAAATCTGTTCCTTCCTCTTCCTTTCAGGCAAAAAGTTTAGGTCCTGGGATGCATAGAATGCCTTCAACTCTGTGCAGCCCTTAAAAAAAATCTAGCAAGACCTAAAACTGTGATTCAGGCTTAGAAAGGTTTTTCCAGACCTTGTTTTAAAATCACACTTCTCCCTCTGTCCCATGGCTCTGGGAGAGGAAATCACATGTTCTGATTTTACTTTCCCTGCACAAAGGAGTGGAGAAGGGCCAAGACTGAGTTTCATAGATATTCTTACCTGAACCACTTTGGATTTTCCATCTGAGAACTGGAATTTTGTGGCTAGTTTTGAGGCTTACTTGTTTCAGTTGCTCTCCTCTAGCTGTTATCTCCTCAATAGCTTGCTGAGGATCTGAAACCATAGCCAAGATAAAACATCTTTGTCTCTTGCTCCTACACACATGCACGCATTCACACACATGAGCTTGTCTTGGAAACTAAGTGTATTATTTGCAGCATGCCAAAAAGATTTGGGATCCAGCGAGTTCCAGCGTCCTTTTTTCATACCTGATCTTGGCATGCTTAAAACCCTGGAAAGTCACAATTTACTTTCCATATAGCCATCCTGGATGGCTGAGAAGTCGAGCCATACAACAGGATATCCAGCTATTGAGCGCTGCTGTCACAGGTGGCCAGCAGCGCAGCTGCAAAGAGCTTCCTGCCAGGAGGGCAGAGTGGGTCCACAGGAAGAAATGTTCCTTTCCTCTTCTAATCTGTTTTCAACTATAAAGGAAGGCCCGGGCTCACAGTCCTACGGCAGATCTGCCTACGCAGCATTTTTCAGCTGGAGCAAAACCTCAGCTAACATTTCTAACAATAACTGCCCGAAGTGGAGCAGACCTTTTACAGGGCTTCAAACAGCGGGGAGCCCTACCTCTAGCGCAGAGCCGCCCTTGAGAAACATTTCAGCTTGATTGTGTTACTGTTGTGCATAATTGTATCATCGTTTTATAACTCACTTAAGAGCAGTCAGTGATGTGCAAAAAAAAGGACAAGAAAAGGCGCAGCTACCTTTCTCTCAAGATACCACGAGTAAGCAACTCATATGTTTCCTCTTTTGTCCTGCAATCAGCCATAAAAACACTTACAAGAGCAAAATTGCTTCCCATCAATTGCGGATTTTTACTGTAAGGAAGCAAGGAGGCAGATGACTTCTATCTGTGAATTTTACAAGTTGACACTTCAAATCATGAACACTAAAATCCTGGTTGGGTAAAGCCAATGAAAAAGAGGATGCTTGTTCACAGCAGCGTTAACAGAAAACATGTGCAAGTTCACTGTGCCATGGGGAGCCCAAGCTTATTTCCCAGAAGCTCTAGAGCTAAAGAAACACTGAGAATGGAAATTGGGAATGAGGCAGGTGAGAGGAAAGAGGGTTTCAAATACCGTTACAGTGGGTTAAAACTTGTATTGAAACTGAAGGACATTAGGCAGTTGAACAAAAAGGTTTTCTCTGAGCAGACAAGGTGAACATTTTCAGTGAATATGTTCAGGGCTCATCCATTTAAAATGAAGAGTAATTGTAAATGTCTTCAGGATTAGGGTCTTATGCCAGTATGAAAGGCCAGTGAGATCACAGGAAAACTTTAGACAGATGCCAGTGGGTTTCCTCCTCCTGATCCTGCAAGCCCATGTGCTGCTGATGGCAGCACCATGTACTTTTGTGTAGTGGTTCTGTAGTCTTCTGTACTCTGTTTCAGCCTAAAACATCAATTTTTAGGCTGTGGATCCTTAAACCTATGCTGCAAAAGTTTTTCTTCTCTCAGATCCAACAGGTGAATTATCTACATCCCCAAATATCTAATCTCAATCTTCCAGGGTACTTGGAAAAGTAACACACAGCCATTATTTCTAAAAAGGTTGTAATTAAGACCAGTTATTCCAAGAGACCATCTGGGAATGCAAAAAGTATCTTGATGGACTTACTGAGCACAGTCGATTTCTTTTGTGATTAAAAGGTTCCCCCTCTCAGAATTTGTCATAGTCATCACTGAAAACTACAAAATATACCTCTTGTTAAGGGTATATTCCTAAAGCACTCAAGGAATTGAAAATGATGTAAACACGGATGGTCTTACCTTATTATCCTGGAAACCTGTCTGTTAAAAAGGTGATTTAAATAGTCAAACACATGTATCTGGTTGCTCTGAAAATGGTATTTTCTAAAAGTGAATGCCACAACCCTGAGAGTAAGATGAATTACACCACAAAATTTACGACATAAACACTATTGACACCAGAAGAATTGCTTTTCATTTGATATTAGTGTACCTGAGAGAAAGATCTAAGTCTTAGAAGTCCAGCATAAGGTAAAAATGTCATTTACACAACAAATAGAAATCATTACTACATTCTTCAGTGCTCTCTACTGTAATTTTAGAGAACAATGTTCCATAATGATGATTATTGACTTGAAACTCCTTGAAAATACATTCCCCCACTTTCTCTGAGAAATAAAGCAAAATTACTGCCTTTCCCTTTGACTCGGCAGCTACTAAATACTTACCAGCTAGTCTTATCTTGTCATATAAAAATTAGCACTGCAAATCAGAGGATTATCTATTCACTTTCTTATCCTCACGTCAGATGTCAAACAAGTAGATACAGGAAACATGCAGTTCTATGAAATCTTGTGTTTTAGAAGTAATCAGGTCCTATCTGATGCCTTGTAAATGCAGAAACCTTTGCAGAGTCCTTCAAAATATGCTGAAACTCAGTTCTGCAAATTCATGTGGAACTTGTGTGGCAGAGGCTACCTGCAAAGACCCAGGCTGAGGACAGGGTGTGAGGCTATCCATGGGCTCACCTCAATTCAGCATAGCACTAAGGCATATGCTTCAATTCCATGGACATCAGAGGGTATTATACTGGGTTTAAAGCACCCTTCCAACATAGAAAAGCTTTCTCTAAAAAGAATCATAATTATCAGGTTAGATATTTAGAATACATTTTGATTTAACTATAAAATTGCTGAAATTGGTGGTGTTTTCAGATTTGTAACCTTGCTGCTCCCTCTGTGATGAGCAATAACAACGAACACCCAGCCAACACCTGACTGTCTGGTATAGCCAGCTTTGTCCTCATTACCCTTTCAATATGATCATAAACACATTTTAACATATTTTATCTAGACTTATAATCATGCTTTAGTAGAGGTAAGATCATATTTTTATATTGGGAAAAGAAGATATTCACCACACGTTTTTCTTTGGTGTTCTTTTACCTTTTTTCTGCTACAAACCAATAGTATTTTACTAGGACAATAGATCTTTCTTGCTCAATAAGGAAAATGACAAAGAAGAATGATAAAGATATTTTATTTTGTGGAAAAAACAGTAGAGGTCAGTAGTTTAGTCAAGCTGCACCAAGCACACCAGAGCATGACAAATGCAAATATATGCAACCTAGTTCACCAATCTGTGACTGATAGTCATCACATAAATTATCTAGAGAAATAAGTTTCATAGATATAAGATCAAATATTTTTCATACTGAGACATTGGATCAACAAACACATGAACAGTCTGACTCTAGCATCTCAAAGCTTCCCAAATTTTATAAGCCAAATCCACTAAATAAAGGATACTACTATATCACTAGAAAAATAATCTTCCTTATCATTTTTTGTAAAAGATAATTTTATTCATTTGGTTCAAATCAAGAAAAACAGTCTAGTATAGTAATTATTCATATTCTGTAAGATATAATCATGAACTTCTTTTGCAAAATTAATTAACCTTCAGTTTCACTTTGGAAAGATAGTAGAATTTAATGACTCCCCCAAATCGTCTCCTCAGTGAAGCCTACTGGGAATTAACAAAGCCTGCTCATCTGAAAATATTACAGTTGGCAGGCTATTTCTACTGCCTGATCTTAAGGTTGCCTGACAGTTTGCATTATAAAGCTCTTTTTTCATTTCAGGCACTAAAAAAAATGTAGAAATTTGGCTGAAGACATTCTCCCAAGCTATATACAGTTCAACACATAGACTGAATACTGTCAATCTTTTTATACAGTTGACTCCTATGTCAATTGACCACTGAAATAAATACTGAACAAACTACTAAAAAACTACACTAATGATGCCCACCAAGGGTGTGACATTGGTAAAATTTTTCATTTTCTGATGGTCCTCAAACTCATTGTAAATCCATCAAGCCTTAGAATATTTTGTTTTGTTTTGTTTTGTTTTGTTTTGTTTTGTTTTGGTTTGGTTTGGTTTGGTTTGGTTTGGTTTGGTTTGGTTTGTTGTGGGTTTTGTGTGGGTTTTTGTGGTTGTTTTGTTTTGTTTTGTTTTGTTTTGTTTTGTTTTGTTTTGTTTTTTTAGTTACTCTCCTTTAAACTCTGACAAATCTGGAGCACTGCACTAAAATGGTCACATCAGAATTGCAGGCTTATCACTGGGAACACGTTCTGGGCCAGTGGGAGCTGAGTTTTGCCAGCTGGATCTATTGTTAGGATGAATTCCTACCCTGAGCAACATAGTAAATTTTGCATGTATTTAGAAATATCTGGGTAAAGAGCCTACTTGAAATGGTTTTCTAAGTATTCTAGACAATTGCCCATGATGTTGCAGGATACTATTCATCCACATACTTCATAATTTGTTTTCTCTAAATGTGGAAACTGTCATAAAAAGCAATATGCAATGAAGTATGCCCTGCAGAAATAGTTTCTTCAAAAATTTTTGTGCCCATACTTCTGAATAGTCTGTTTCAGTGGCCTTACATTGCTCAGTAGTCATTGAAATGTAGAATGGAGATCTTTTTCCTATGATGAAAAGCAGGATATTATGCTTTACCTTATTAATAGTTTTCAATTATTTTGTATTTTGTGCATTGCTTTGCCCTAAGCACATTATCTTGAAAAGTGTCCAGATTTGACTCTGCCAAATACACACTTAACTATTCTTAACTTTCCAGATTGTCTGACATTTTTCATCAAGGACTGCAGAAATCTGCAGTCAGTATCCTTATGTTACTTTTCATTAGTTTTATTCACTAAATTTTAGCAGGGAATAAGAACAGAGACCATGTAAACCTTCCAGAAACCAAATGACAATCAAATGAAAGATCAACTTAGTGTTAGAACACAATACGTCCAGATCCAATTGAGTTTTTAAATTCCTGAGAACAGTGTAAGGCAATTCTCCCCCTGAGGGTCTAAGAAAATAAAATGTGTGTGAGGAAATGCTATAATAAACTGGTAATATATTTCCATAGGGGATACACAGGAATTTTCCATACATCCTCCTAGGATGGCAGTAAACCAGACTTAATAGCAGAAAGTAAGACATTTCCATAGCGAAAAAAAGAATTAGCTGCATAGCAAGGACGGAGGCCCAAGCTCCAGGCTGGATTTTCTGTTGAGAGATGCTGTCAGCTATGCCCGGTGAGCTGCCGAGGTTGAATGGCTGATGTTAGCACAGAAGGAAGTTCAGAGCTCTATCAGTCAGTTGGCTGATTGACGGGCATTTACTCATCCGACTCTCAGAGAATGTAATGCAAACTATGTCTACATTAGATACGTGTTGGGTCAGTAAGTGACTCTGCTTATACAGAAATTTCTGGTGGTCACTGAACAACAGGATAGTTACAAAGCATTGGCTTTTTTCCTCTTTCTTTTTTTTCCCCTTCCCTTTTTTTTTCTTCCTTATCTCTACTTTCCATCAAAATAAACTATAAGAAAAAAGGTATTTGGCTTTTTAAAAGAGACTTAGTGCTAATTTCCTTTCCTTTCCTTTCCTTTCCTTTCCTTTCCTTTCCTTTCCTTTCCTTTCCTTTCCTTTCCTTTCCTT
>VXBL01000373.1:339557-364398 GCA_013400195.1 Aramus guarauna | reverse complement strand
TCTTCTCTTCTCTTCTCTTCTCTTCTCTTCTCTTCTCTTCTCTTCTCTTCTCTTCTCTTCTCTTCTTTCTTGCCTTGCCTCTCTCCTTTCTCCTCTCCTTTCTCCTCTCCTTCTCCTTCTCCTTCTCCTCCTTCTCCTTCTCTTCTCTTCTCATTTTGAACTGGATTGCATCACAATTTTTTCTGATATTTCTGAACTCTAATCTTAGTTTGAATAGCTACTCAGAGGAACTGACTTTTAGCCTTCACTGTTAATATAAGCAACTAAGACACCCCAGAGACTCCTTGCCACGCTGTGTTAGTGCTGGGGACCTAAAGGTTAAAATGTTCCCAGAACAGCACCTGACTTGCCTAGCGATCAGAAAGTTTTGCTCCTAAACTTGCCTGAGATAGCAGAAGTTAGTCAAACCCATAATAGTACAGTCCAGCCATTCTGATTTGAATGAATTAACACTTTTTTTATTCAAATCTGTTTTGTTGGTTCCCCCCCAATGTTTCCATCCAACTCTGATTCTCTCTGTAGTGAGCTTACAGAGATGCAAACCAGGAGTTGTTCTGTCTGGTTTGCTTTCCATGCCTGGTCTAATTGGCAACTTAAGGCATACTTAACCCCATGGCAATGTCTCCTCTTTTCACCATAGCCTCATGACTGGAGCATCTGGGATGCAGGAAACATCTGTTCAGATTCTCTCTTTCCCAGAGATGATTTGGACTCTCACATCACACCCCCTACGCCCCCACCCACCCCCACCCAATCTCCAGAACTGGTACACTCTGAAAAGGTGAGGGACAGGAAAAAATTCATCTTACTTTGGTACTTTTGCACACTTGTTACTCTTACATTTTTCATTCCTGTTTTGCTTTGTGTCTTGAGGCAAGTGATTGTCCTTATGTACTGTATGCAAATGCTGCTATGCTCAACATGCAAGCCTCAGCTGGATCTAATCCCAAATACTAGCACAGAGCACACAGTGAAAAATAAAATGAAGAAATTCTGTTTCTTTCAACATGTGTTCCCCCAGGAGCAAATGGGTTCCTTCAGGTTTCCAAGCCCTGAGGTATAATGCTTTATAAATATGTAGAGATTTTTTTGCTAACTTAGTTTGTGATGATGGCACACACTGAAAAGCAAGGACAGCAATAAAATGGGCTATCTTAGGTAATGATTGCTGTAGCAGGTGGATGCTAGTAACAAAGACAGTTCAGTACTTGTTCAGACATGTTTCAAGTATTTGCCAGTAAAGCTGCCATGTGCCAAAAGTGAATATGTAACGCGGGCTTGTTTCATCCCCACATGTCTGTCTTTGCAGTCGGTCACTAATGTTACCAGCCAATTTGGAAACAGAAAAGAAACAAACCCAAGTTTTTTCTGCAGGATGTCAGAGAACCAAGTTTTGGATATCAACCCAGAGATTGACAGTAAAGTTATTCATACTGAAAGGCTCTGTTGGGGAAAATGCTGTACAACATGTAAAGAAGAAAAGGTCCATTAGCCTGGAGACCTTGCTGTTTAACGGGAAAGAGTAGAGAAAAGTTTGAGTTCTATTTAACTTTTAAATTGTTGAAGAGAAAACCCATGATACCTATTTTTTGACAAAGTAGTAATTATAACCAACATGAGTGGAAATTAAAGTCATACCATTTGCCACCAGCTATGACCCTTTGAATTTACAATTAACTGATTGGTAGATGTGATTGACAGTTATAATATCTATCAGTGTATATAACTGCAAAGCAACTATGAATGAAAAGCTTTCTGAGTGGTGAAGTGAAAGACCACTGATATTTACTGAGTAGAATCACATCCTCAGTTGTTCCATTCTTGTGGCTTTTGGTTCTTTTATACCCTTTAATTATGTCATGATATTGTCTCATATATTAAATAAGGAATTTATTTCTGTGATTATATAATTTTAAAAGGGAGAGAAAAATGCCACCTCAGTCATGCTTAAACAAGGTACACAGTATTTTAACAGCACAGCGAGTCAGAAGTTATTAGTATAGCCTTTCCTGAGCTTAAAAATTGGACGAAAGAATGAAAGAATGAAAGAAACTGAACACTTGAGGAAAACACAATATTTGCTTAACTACCAGCTGCTAGAATTATACAGTATAAGCATATCCAAGTCAGAATTTCCAAAGAGAAATCCCAATCCCCTTATCTCCTCCAAAAGCTGGAGGACAGTTGAATTAAATGATGTGAACAAACAGACAAAATGAATCACCTGTTAAATGATACCACTTTTAAACTATAAACAAGACATCATCTGATACCTCAGCAGCAGCATTTTAATTTACAATGTCTTGCAAATGAAATTCCTGAAGCTTACTGAAAAAGTTAGTCGACTCAGGCTGAGATCTGTGGCATCTCGTGGTTTAAATCCAACTAGAGATATCTAAGTGTAGTGGTATATTATTCCTTACACATAACCTTCAAAAATAATTTATTTGCACTTCTGCTTTTTTATTTATAGTTTTATATTAAAATGTCTAAAATTAACTGTCTGTATATTTACATTAAATAACACAGAAGACTCTTAGGCGATTTTAATCAAAGTGGTTGCTTTCAAGGATTTATACAGATCTACCGTTGCAGAGACTATCACACTTCCAATATTTTATTCTTGCTTGTGTGAACACCGGGACACAGCATGGTTGTGATGTCAGAATGACTAGACAATTACACATGAGTTAAAGGAAGAGATTTGTTGCTAATATAGCTACTTTTGTTAAAAGTTTGGATCACTTTTAATCAATTATAAATTCATCACTATTTAATCAATTTCAATAGTTTCACTCTTGGTTTAGGTCAGGATAAAGAAAGATTCAGTCCACACCACTTAAAACTTTTCATTTGTTTGTTTGTCTCTGTACTTCTTAAACTGTAATACGATGAAACAAAAGTCAGCTTTATGCAAGACTTTATCATTCCTCCACCATTGGAGGTAAGGTTTATTATTTTCTTCCTTTAAAATTGGCAAAGAAAAAAAAAATAAAATAAATCACCTAATGACATCCAGGCTTATTTTTACAGTTATTTCATGTGCTAGTGCCAGCGGGCTAGTGCTCTGTTTGTCTTTATCCAGCAGAAGCAAGAAAACCTGAAACTTTCCTTTCCATATCATCGTCAAACCTATCGCTTAAGAGTGGGAAAATGATTTGCAGTGCATAACATATTAATTGAGGATATTTTCAGCTTGCAAAATATATCATGATTTCCCCATATATTCTCATATGAAATTTTCATTTTCTATTCTCTGAGCAGAAATCTAAAGAACAATTTTACATATACAGAGAAATAGTTGGAAAATTGAATTTCTGCTTCATGGGAAAATCTGAAAGTTAAAACCTGATTTTTCTGTTCAGAATTGGACCAAAAAAGTAAAAATGAGATTCAAAAAAATGACATATAAAGTATTTTGGTTTAGGAATTTGAAGAAATCAGTATTTATTTTTGCCTTTTTCTTTAGCTTCAGCTATTATATTAGTATCTGATTATATTACAAAAAGTAAAATAACATTTGAACTCATTGAGAGAGATGCTTTAGCTTTATCAAACATAAAATTTTAATCAAATGAACATATCCTAAACACACTCTGCGAGAAAATTTGAAGTGGTGGCACATGCCATGAAGGCAAAGGGTGTTTTCTTAAAATGCTTGCTGTATTTGAGGTACATACTGTAAGAATACCTTTAAAAGCAATTCTTGCTTTATGCTTTTTCATGTTTTATGTCCTTCCCAAAAGACAACAACTGGAGCCAGAATCCACTAGCACAATCATTAAGAATGTGAATTAATATTTTCAGAAAAAAAAAAAAAAAAAGAAATCTCCCAGAATGTCTCTATTTCTCCATTGCTGGTCTAAAGTGAAGTGTACTGGATTTCACTGAGTTGAAAGACGTATCTTTTAGCTATATAATCCCACTGCATACATGAGTAGCTTTATTCAGAATTCCCTCAAAACTGTACGATGCTTTAGTCTTCAAATCATCAAGCAGAGTCTTATTTGTGCTCCAGCAATAGATCAAAGAAGCACTAAGGCAGATGGAGCTGGCTCCAGCAGTATAAAAGGCATGAAAATACTATAATTCCTTGGGACTCACTTCTTATTAGACATCAACATACACTAGCTCCTAAAATGGTATAATTCAAAGAACGTCCTACATTGTTTTCACAATTTTGCAAGCTACATGCTGAATTACATGACTACACATCTTCAGATCTTGCCCAGACCTATAACATCCTTCTCTTACTAGAGTGGAACAACTTGCTTTATCTTCAAGACCTTTGGAAGTTTGCAATGTCCTTAATAATGTTCATTTAACCTCTAGGAGATGAAAAAAAATGGAGGCAGGATCATCATCTTCATCTTCCGTGAGTTAAAACCTGAAGGAAGCAAGTATATGGAAGTACATGTGACTTGCATTTGTTCTTTCAGATCACTGCCTTTCCCTCCATTTTCCTGTTGCTATGAATCACCTTTATTTGCTTAGTTCTACGCATATCCTCTGAGGTATGGAAAGCAATTCTTATGAATACAATAGATGAAAAATATTTGACAAGATGCCTGTGGCTTCATTTGTATTTGTATTTGATTATGACAGATCATTTGAAAAGAAAGGAAATTCCATGATGATTTCTTACGTCTGTTTACTTCTAATATGATGAAAGTTTGCATTGCTTTTTTCTGAAATATTTTTATCAACCATTCTGTTATTTTTAGAGAATACACACAAATGTGAGGAAATTCTACCATATTCATCTAATAAATTTTCTTGACGAAAGTTGAAAAAAATCCCCACCTAACCCACATTCAATTAGCTTTTAAACTCAAATGAAAGACACTAATTTCTTTATATGACATCATGCAGAAAGATTAATTTCATCTGGAATACAACCACAAGCGCCAGGGGGGCTTATCAACAGTCTTCAGTGGAGGAAATGATTTTTTTTTTTTTTAAATGTAAAACAAACAAACATCAGTTGTTTTCACAGCTCTGACCCAAGATCTCTCCTGCTGTATCTTACTGTGTTTTTAATCTGTCTTACTAGACCCAACAGCAGGTGTGAGGCAATTGAAAACAATGTAAAACTGAATTGTTTCTTTCACTTCCATGTGAACTCTGCAATTTGCATTCTTAGAGAGGAATTAGTTCAAGGTCAACATTATTGTCATGTTAACAGGCTGTTTGCCACAGATGAACATTTGCCAAGGTCATTCAAAGCCTAAACTGCCAAAGCATGTGGACAACTTTTTCAAAGGAAAAAAAAAAAAAAAAAACCAAACAACCAGCAGACCCGAAAAAAAGTGTTATTATCCAAAGCAGGTAATTTTGAAGTTAAACTTTTACATCTTTATTGCTGGGAGGCAGGAAAGTGTGGTTGCTAAAATATTCAGGACAATCTTGCTTCTTTTGAAGATGTAGTAAAATTGGTTGTACATTCACAATGCTATAGGTGTCCAGGCTGCAGAAACACGAAAGGTTTCAGGCTGTGCAAGGAGGAATCCAGCTCCACATCAGACTGCTTTTCAAAAGGCTCTGAACTGTTCAAAACCACAGGGGATTTCTTGTAAGGAAAAGCAGGAATGTGACACTCTTGACCGCAGGGTCCACAGCTGGTTGAGCTCTTTGGCCTCGTACGCTCCACGTTCCACAGTCCATATGCAACTGCACAAGATGGGCGGGAAGTATACAGTTAGTAGTATGATGCAGACGACTAGTCAGTTGCCTGGGCTATTCAATACTGATGTGCTCAGGCTGGATCTCAGCTCATTCATACGTCTAAGGAGAGCCGTGAGTCACAAAGCTAGAATGGCGTTGAGCCATGTGGAGAGCCGCAGGTGAAATCAGCCTGGCTAGGGAGGCTCTAGCTTAGAAACAATGGCAAGAACAAATGATGACTTGTTTGCAACTTACAAGACAGATCTGACACACTTGCTGACCAAAAAAAGATCTCGTTGATGCTGTAAAAGAGGTTCAGTGCACTGCAGATTTATTACTGCCTAACGCCCGGTCCAAGTCGCCATTCACCTATGCTCCATATGACATTCTCATCCTGTTTCTTTGGTTCCAATGAAGCTGCAGGTTGGGTAGGTCTTTTGGGGCTTGTCTGGACCTCTACAAAAATATGCGAGAGATTTTCCTGTGCTGGAGGAATTTGTCAGAATGCTCGCTGACTTCACAGATGAAAATGTCAGATAAAGATGCCAGCTTGTTACTCAGCACAGAAGAGAAATACTAGAGCACAGAGGCATTGAAGTACCCATGTTTGAGGGACAGGAAATGTATTTTCAGACTGTTTTGATTTTCAGGCATTCTTTTACTAATTTATAAAACTGTCAGTGGGTGCTGACTACACTAACTGCTCTGTGCTCTGCTTTGTAACATTCACTTTTTAGCCTGTGGGTTTTCATTAAGCTAGGTTCCATTCAGCTGTATTTCAAATGTAGTCCAGATGACTGTCCACTGCAGGCTGTTAAATAAAGAGCCAATAAAATACAGTGTTTAGTCCAGTTGGGTTTTTTCCATTAATCAGACTGCATAATCTTCCAGTAACGAAGTAATGCTGATTTTACAGACTACTTACATGAAGCCTAATAATTCCCCATTCAGCTTAAGCTAACATATACTTTAGTATGGATTATGATCCCATAGTTAGAAAGAGAAAATTGTACTCTTTTCAACATAATTGATACTGACACGAATTAACAGTTCCCTTCCATTTGCTTTTATTTCAAGGATTGCTGTATAAATGAATTGCTTTCACATTATATAGTGGAGCTGGCTCAAACATTCTGACTCAAGAAACCCATTTGTGCTAGACTTGAATCTGTTTCTCAAAGACAGAAAGACACTGAAGTTGCTCTCTGTGCCTGAGTAAAGCAAGTCAGTACTGTTCATCTGCCATATTTTCCACAAAATTTTGGCTAGTTCTTTTGTGTTATCGGTTCTTTCTTGCATCTTTCTTGTATTACTTTTCAATAAACCATTTAAGGTATAAAGATATTATGCTCTCTACCTCTCCAACACTTTCCCATTAGATGATATCAAGACATATTTGCAAACTTAATAAAAGAATTTTCCTAGCTAGCCTCCATATGTGTTATACTACAGGCAGAAAAATAATCAGAAAGTTCAAAAGGATCCAGTTGATGCAAGTTCTAAATCTTAGTAATAATAACAAGAAAACAAAAAATAATATCTGAAAAGTTAAAAACTCTCAATTACAGAATCTCTTATATTTTGTATTTACATATCTGTATACACTTCTACACTTGGGTCTAAGGTCCTGTAGGTGACAAGTAGAATCTTTCAATTTAATTTTCTCACCATTGTCTTTATAAATACAGTTATATCACAAACATGTTTTATTTTCATATAATTATTTTAATTTTCATTGTAGTGGTACTTGAAAATAATCATGGAGCAAATGGCTATTTTTTTGGATGTTGTATGAAGTCAGGATAAAAAGATGGCACTTTTTTTATTTGCAGTCTAATTTGTTCGTGTGTGTCTTTGAGCACATCAACCTATTCCAGCGTTACTCAGACAGCTCCCTGGGGTTGGTGGATTACTTCTCAGGGGTCTGTGAAAGGCTACTAAAAAAAGCAGGTTTATTACCAATACACTTCAACTCTACAGGGACCCATAACTCCACTGGAAAACTAAAAAATGTTGAAATCAGCAATAGTTCTGCAGTGGCTAACAGAATGGTATTTGCAGCATTCATTGAACAACAAAATCTCTCGTTATCTTCCTCAGACTTTAATCATCACTTTTATATCCATAGACTATTTTTTTGTGCACATTTGCCTGGGAAAGAAATGTAAGTTGTTTTTATACTATACACTGCTAAAATGATCAGTTTATAAATATAATTTTTTCTCTATATAAATTAAAGCAACAGTGATATCACTGCCATTTTTTTTTATTGCACCTGTGCCTTAGTGATTGAATAATTTTAACTATAATTAAACTGATAAATGTCATTCAGCCTTTAATAAGGGAAGGAGACAACCGTCTCCTGAAACTATTGAAAACAAATAGAAAAACTACTTCCAACAAATAAATATCAGCTGCCAAGGAATCTCAGAGGTGAAGAGATGAAATGCTATCTATATTTTGCAGTAGTGACAGAAATTTACCAATATTTAACCGTGTCCCACAGGGTGATAGCAAGAAAGTTTTATCAAGTATTTTCCTGATTCTTCAGATAATAACACTGAGGACATAAGCTGTTAGACAGGGATAGTTTTATCTTCAGAAATGCATGAGGGAAGATAATGCAATGTCATTGGTTGGTTCCTGTCTTCAAAGCAAGGGCTTAATTTGAATGCAAACATGTCTTTTGGAAATTAAAATGTTCTTAAACGAATTTGTTGATATAAAGCTGCAAGAGGGAAGAATATGGTGTAACCTTCAAGAATTTGAGGCTCGAGGGTAGGATAGAGGTCATTGCTTCTGTCAAGGAGCACACCTAGTTTTGGATTAGTACTCCAAGGGTGTGGTGGAGTCGAGACTATTCAGAAGGACAACTGGTACTGACAGTCCTACATATTACTGGCTGAAAGGAAGATTGGTGTCCGACAAATTAATACTCAGATTTTCAAAAGCAGTGGAAGGTGTAATAAGAATGAACCTCCTAATAATCCTGAACCCTTTTGAAATTCTAGTCAGAAACATGGCTATATTAGACTACTGTAATCTGTCTGAGGGTCTTCAGTATTTAAATGAACACATGTATTTGTCCTCATATATTGTCCAAATAAGATGTACACAAAAATACTGAGTAATAAAGGATGTTCTTATCTACAAAAGAAAAATTTCATAAGAAGTAATGACTTGAAGGCAAAGGCAAGCAAATTAAAATTATAAATACAGTCCATGTTAAATACTAAGCATCATTACCCAGTAAAACAAACTGTTTAGGGTCATGGTGGATTCTCCATCTCACATTTTGGTCTAGATTACATATAAAGTCAGTGTCAATATCTAATTGTACCCTTTTTCTTAAGAATGCTAAGTCTTAAAATTTGACTTAGAACTTATAGAAGAATAAAATGCACCAGAAACTCTGTTCAGATCTGGCAAAGCAGCCAGCCTTACTTTCTGAGAAGCAGCACACAAGTGCTGGAAATTATTTTAACACAGCATAAAAGACTTGTGCTGGGGCTTCACACAGAAGGTTATGAAGGAATTTGGGTAAAACTGGGTTCTAGGATAGAAGTACTTAGAGAATTACAGAAAGATTATTTGGAAGAGACCTTTGGAAGTCATCTAATCTAACATCCCACTCAGAGCATGATTATCACCAATGCTGGATCAGGTTACTTTTATCTTTGTTTAAAAAACTTGTAATTTTTTTGTCCTGAAAATTTCAAAAAAATAAAAGACTCAGGGCCATTTCTTGAAAACTTTTCTTTAGTCTCTCTGGGTAACCTATTACAATGCTGCATGAACCTCCAGGATTTTTTATACTTCTGGGGTTTTTTTTCATAATGTCCAAGCTGCAAGCTCTGGTCACTATCTCTTGTTAGACTGGTTGGAACTACCAAGAATCTACAGTTTGGCTCCATCATTTTTGTAACTGTCCTTAAAATAGTTGTAGGCAAATAGATTGCCCTTTAGCTGCTTCTTTGCTGGGCGAAATCCTGGCTCCCCAAACCTCTTCCTGTACGCCACATGATCTAGGCCTCTGACCACCTTGTTGATCCTCTAGACAGACATGTACCTTGAACTCAGGGACCCAAAACTGGGTACACTATTCTAGGCATGGCCTCACCATTGTCAAGTATGACTAGCTAGAGGGAAAGTAATTTCTAAAATGACTCTTATTCTTGAGAAATGTTAGCATTAGAATAAAAGTTGGGTATCTATTATCTTACAGAAGACTTAATGAGAGACTGGTATACAGTTTCTTCAGCTTGCACTTGCAATAAACTTTTTTCCCCCATGATCCAGGCAATTTAGCATCTAAAGACTTCATGTCACAGGCAGTGCCAGAACTATTATAGAAATTGTATGGGACACATGAAGCAAGAGGTCAGAGGGGTAAGCAGTCATTTACACATTCTCCCTACCATGTTCCAGACTACCTCAGGTTTCAACTATGTGGTGGCTGAATATGCCACTAGACCAGTCTGGAAGTTTAGGCAGATTAGCTTTGCTCCACACAGGACAAAAACCTCACAGTCCTTCAGCCAATATTTTCTTTCAGAACTGAGGCAAGTTTAAAAGGTCCACAACCTACCCAATGATGTGACCGTTGTCATAATATATACAGGACTTTAGACAGTGAACGTTGCCTGTGCCATCTTTGTTTATTTTGGGATTGGTCACTTGCTGTGCTCTTCCAAAACTTCTTTTTGTATCATCCCAGTATGTCAGCTTATATCCTTTAGATTTGTCACATTTTTTGGGTATGCCAGATTAGTTTTTGACTCATTTAGAAGCATTTTTTTACAAGAGATTAAATACATTTTTTTATAGGTTAGCTTTTTCTCAGTGATGTCTTTCAGAAGACTTAATCTTTTACCTTAGACTGATTGCCGTGCTCAGTAACATGCTGTTTTAGTAGAGTGTGTTCAAACCTAATGCTCAGCTGTATGCTGTTTCAATGAAAGCTTTGAGGTTCTTTGGATAAAGAATCTACAGTACTGTATGCACAATAAATCTGTTCTTTACATATTTCAGATTTAAATAAATACATACTTGGTTTCAAGACAGTGAAAAAGAAAACTTGACAATTACTCAGACAGTTGAATGATTATGCAACTGTTGAAATGGGTGTAGAGGAAGCATATCACCAAGAAAGCCTCAGTGATAACTTGAAATACTGAACCATGGGTTGTCACTAATATTCCAGTGCCTTTAGACATTGTTTATCACTCCTGTTCATGCTCTTCTGAGCCTTTGTAATTCAAGTTTATTTTTCTTTCCTATTCTACTTGTCTTTCTTCAAGTTACTGTCGTCTAGATACTAGTTTGAATCTTACTATGAAAGAGCAGCCTGATTTTTATTTTTATTTTTTTTTCTGAGAAGAGAAATAAGAAGAGTAGGAGGACAGGTGGCTCCTTCTGCCCCCCCACCCTGAACATAATTCCTCTTGCTTGAGGAAGAAATCTTCTACTTCATATTTCTGAAAGAGTCATACAAACAATATTCTTTTTTCTGCAAAATGAGAAAGTTACGGGAATGCTAACTTTCTGTAGCAATTGTAGGTAGTGAATACATAGAAACTTTAAGCAACAGATTCTTCTGACATTTATCCTTCGCTATTTTTAACTGATAGGAGTTAATTAATTACTTGTAATAGCAAAACCACAGTAAATCAGGAGTGAGAGTTTTTTGTTTGTTTCTGGGGGTTGTTTTTATGTGTTTGCTTGCTTCCCCTGTAGTCCAAAGCTCAGACTTGCTTTGTACTGGTTTTTAATAGGGAAGAAATCCAATTTGTGACCTCTTCCAAAATAGTGTGAGTAAGGTCTCTTGACATCTGTAAAAAAAAAAAAAAAAACAAAAAAAAACAAACCAAAAACCAGCAAACAAAACCTATCAAAAAATATCTAGTAACGCTGGAAAGTGAAAACACTGTAAAGAGAAACCAGAAGAGAAAAAAATCATTCAAGATCAATAGCCTTTTCAAAGTCCAATCCAGCATGAGAAAAACATTGAATTAGCTTGGAAGAAGCTCTATAAAATTCTGATATGAACTGTAAGTGCTCCTTATTGAACGATAAATTGGTACAATAATGCTTAGAACTGAGAGAAAACAAGCGACTATAACAATCTACTGCATCCATTTGTAAACTAATCTACCAATATTGCTCCTGGCAATCTGTTGATATGAGAAAATTCAACAACAGACTGCAGACAGAAAACTTGGAAATAGGTAGCTAAATATGACAAATTTCAACTGCCGTTGTTTGGAGCTAGAAAATACTATGGATGTGCTCTGCATTGCACATGACCTAAAAGAAGAGCTTGCCTCACATTGTTGTGGTGATATCATTATTGTTATTATGATTATTATTATTAAATATTATTACTGTGAAATGAAGCTTGTAACAAGGCAATTTGTTTTCAACTGTAGCTGCTCTCCATTTTCAGGTTGTTTTGAATTATGTCCATTTTGCCCAAGAGAATTAATTACATACTAGGAATACTTAATATATCCTCTGTTGATGCTTTCCTTCCTCACTGGACTTTCGATTTGCTGCTGACAATAACAGAATCATTGGAGCAGTGGGAGCTTCTGCCTGTGACTCTACAGTTTCTGGTCTTGTGCCATGGCCAGAGTGTATGAAATATCAGCTTATCCATCAAAGCTGCAGAAAGCAAAGCATGATAATCCAGCCCTGATTGCATGTTTAATTTCACCCCTTTCCAAGCTTCAGCAAGGAGCTCCCATTCTTCTGTCAGGAGACATATTTAAAACCCATGGAATCAAAATAAGATCATCTTCCAAATTCCACATTTCCCTTTGGAAATGACCAGGACATGCTTAACTAGTAATCATTACTTAGGCATGATGTTTTTCGAATGATCATGCCTAAGATACACAGGGAACACCCTCACACATGAAATCTAATCTTCCTCCTATCAATACTACCTAGCCAGAAACTGGCTTCTTCCCTGCAGCCAACTCAAACAGTCATCAGAGAGCTGGTAGTTATATTTTCGGCCAAGATTAAATTGGCCAAAGTGTTTAAAGAAAGCTGAGACCATATACAAAAGCATTTGGATAGAGTGTCAGCAAAGTCAAATGCTGACATAAGCAGACAGCTGGCTACCCAAAGACTAGGTCTAGAGTTCAGTTCTATCTTATTTTAAATGGCTTTTATTTTGAATTTGAAGCATTCACGGAACAGTACACATTAGATGTTTATTTCAATTAATGTATACCAAGAGGGAAATTCTTACCCTACGAGTGAAAAAAAGCTGTGTCCCATATTCTGACCTCCTACTTATCACGTACATTGGAATATTTTTTTTTTTTTTTGTGAAAGCAGTGACCAACCTAACTGTACCTACAATCACAGTTAGTATGAGATTTTTAGCCCTAAAATTTTGCTACTAAGCAAGTAACTATAATAAAATTTGTCACATTTCCTTCTCAGCTGCTTTTGAATTTTATCCATAGGTTATTTTTAACATTTTTTTTTAGCAGATAAATGCTAGCTGGATGCTACAGCAATTAAAATATACCATTCAAATAAAACAAGTATTTAATAATAGTTCTCTGCAAGCAATGATTCAGGCACTGTGTGTTTCGGTGGTGTGAAGGGAGGGAAGGCAGACTAGTTTGTGTTGCAAAAAGGGCACGCAATCAGCTGTTTAATTTGCCTTTAGCTAGCTTTTATTTTTAAAGCCCAGACCTAAGCTGACACCTAAAGCTTCTTCATAGCCACTGAAGGAGGCTGTCATCAGTGCAATCACTGTGGTTTTGGTGTGCAAATATACAGGTAAGACTATACAGGGGCTGGTAGCATGGAGTCACAACAAGAAGTGAGAGAAGGGGTGAAATATTGCCAAGTAACAGACAATGACAGGGTGGAACTGGGGTGAACAAGGTCATCTCACAGGGACATTTGATGAGGAAACTCAACAGCTTTACAAGCATCCTGAGACTATACGGCTAGTAGACAGGCAGTTTGTCCAGAACTAAGAATCCCTGTGATCTCAGGGGAATGGAGCTACACGCATGGAGTTTGTACTTACAGCATTGATATTCAGCGGTAATCCTACAGCTTTAAATTCAGCTGAAGAAAGGCAAATTCCCCTATAGCCTTACCTTCCCCGTTACACTATAAATGAGACAATAAAGATTTAAAACATTCCATAATTAACTCAGAGGCCAGTAGTGGTCTGAAATGAGTGGACTGAGGTGGGCACTAAATGATAGAGGTTTACAGCTATTACTAACTTGATTTGTAAGAAACTACTAAACATGATTCAGGACCATGAAAATGATCTATAGCTTCATAAAGTATTGCATTGACACAAGGGAACAATAAAAGTCTTTCCACATGAAAGATGACACCAAATAAATACTATGACTGGCATTTCTTCTGTAAGTCCTGCAGCTTCACTATATATTCTCTGCTTATAACACAGGTAAATAAAGTTGTATATTGGTAAAACTGTAAAGATGTATATTGTAAAATGCTGCAGTGAGGCACTGGCAGATACATCATTCTGCACAACTCCTGTACAGTGCCAGCGACTGTAGGGAATCAAGATCCATCCATACAGGGACCATTAACTACATTTTGGCAGCTTTTATGGTTTTATTGCTCAAACCAAAGAAATAAAAGAGTATGTTTTATATAAGAGGGTGCAAAGAGAACACAAAATATCCAAAACAAATGATCAGAGCACAAAGCCTGTTCTCTATTTAGAGGGACAAAAAAGGCCAACTGTATTTGCAAGCAACACTAAATGTACACATTTAAAGCTTCTAGATGAGAAATGACATTGTATAATTCCACCAACATAGATATGATGGGGAAGAATAAGTGACAAGGAAAAGAGCACATAAAATAGGTGTATATTGGATGTCTCTCTCTTTCAACACTTAACAGAGACATTAAACTTTTTTTTTTGGGGGGGGGAACCTCCAACAAACAAACAAAAACATTTTCCAAAATTTTAGTTATTGAAATAAATGCATGATCTGATACTTTGAAACAAATTAGTTTTGTTAATATCTACTCTAACTCTGAGTTTTGACATCAGCCCCAAGAGTTTGTTGGTGGGTGACATTTTAAGTAGTCTAAAATTAGTAATAGTATGAAATAGGTGATAAATGGCTATACATTGAGGCCACAAAATTTGGCCCCTAACTATTAGAATATAATAATACATTAAAAACCTACAAAATACTGAACATGCCTCTGGTGTGCTTAAACTCACAAATCAGAAAAGAGGTAGCAGTCTGAACCATATATTACTTTTAATCACTTTCTGTCCAGGGACTGCAAATCTAACACAGCCACTATTTCAGCACTTTTAGTCTTTTCCTTTTGCTAGGCTTCTGTGGCTGTTTTTTGTGATATGTTTTATCATCTTTGTAATATAAGGTGTAAAATTGGGTATGAGAGTCCCACATTTTAGAATATGATGTCACATGTATGCATCTGGAATGATATTCTCTGTTTTATTTTCTGGGTCCCTGTGTATGCTTTCTGGCACTTTCCTGTTTGACTGCAGAAATATATTTTGCTGACAGTTTTGTGGCTCTGTATACTGTGTTTACACTCCCAGGTCCTTTCCCTGATTTCTGCCAAATATGCCCATTTAACACACACTGTCTCTGACTGCTTTTAACCCCAACACTTTTAACCTTCCACCTACATACCCTTATAGAGATAAAGAAATGGAGTTCTACCTCCTTCTGAAGAGCTAAATACACGATGTGGGTTTTCACATGATAGTAATAATAGTAATGATATTTAGCAGTCTTCATCTTGTCCTGGTTTCGGCAGGGATAAAGTTAATTTTCTTCCTAGCAATTGGTATAGTGCTATGTTTTGGATTCAGGATGTTGATAACACTCTGAGGTTTTTAGCTGGTGTCAAGCAGTCAAGGATTTTTCAGCTTCTCATACTGCCCTGCCAACGAGAAGGCTGGGGGTGCCCAAGAAGCTGGGAGGGGCACAGCCAGGACAGCTGACCCAAACTGACCAAAAGGATATTCCATACCATATAATGTTATGCTACTATTATAACTGGGGATTGGCTGGGAGCTCCTTATATAACTAAGCATTGGCGTCTGGGGGTGAGAAACTGTGCTGGTCATCACTTGTCTTGTATATACTTTTATTATATTATTATTATTATTATTATTATTATTATTACTACTACTACTACTACTATTACCATTACTATTATTATTATTGCCAAACATGGTAAGCTTTCTCTAAATAAATTCTATCTAAATCTTACCAATGCTTTTGTTCAGCTATCTAAAAGGGTAACTGTAAAGCAATTGAACCAATGGTTGCAATAGAAATACAATGAATGACCCCAGGTCACTCCCCAGCCACAGCTGTCTCAAAGATCTTCCATGTCTCAACTCACCAGACTGTAACAGACCCTTCTGCATTTCACATAGACTCTGATTTTTCAGCCTCCCCTTTGTAATGTGAAAATACTTACAGAGTAGAAATGTTGCTAAATTTATTAATTCCAAAGCTTGATGCATTTTTCTTGTTTTTCTTTCATTAATTTATTTTCTTCTCACTTAAATTTTCACTTTTCCTTTATCTCCTTTTTCTTGTTGCTGCTTCCAATTTTCTTAACACATTTTTCTCTTTAGTTTTCTATCTCTGTCTTTCCCAATCCTTCAGCTTCACCCTTTTCTTATATCTTCCTCCTTTAGTATAGCCTTGCAATATTTTTCTTGTAGGTCATTTTGCCATCTTTATCTCACAGTTCTTGTCCAAAACACTGACCATCCTCCTTCACTACCCTTGAATTTCAGCCTCCAAAACTATTGTCTGGGTTGCCAGCAAGCACTGCTCATTTTGCAACATCATATAACTCTGATCTGCACCACACTGCACTGCACATTGGATAGGTCACCCTTCCCGCAGACACTTTAAGCTAGATCTGAGTTACTTCTGTGAAGGCTAAGTGCTACCTGTGATCTTTGGGGACAGGTATGGCTATGTCTCAAACTTTAAAGCTGGCAATGAATCATATGGGATGACAGGAAAGCAGTCATGACACTGGCCTCATGCAATCTCATGAGAGGTGGCCCCCGGTGAAGAGAAAGAAACAAGAGAGACATTGAAGACCTGTTGGATGGCAGGGAGAAGCACAGAGTAGTGTCAGAAGTGAGAGTAAAGGTAGCAGAGGGGGAGGACACCATGGCTTGTAAACCTGCACATTCACAGGCTTTCAAAGTAATATGACTAGCTGACATTTACAGCACAGGGTGCCTCAGGAGACATCGAATGTCTGAAAAACTACAAAACCAACAAAACCAATGTATGTAACGTCATCAGAGAACTACTCAATCCTATCTCAGTCATACAGCATTTTGAGCCCATTTTAGAACCATTAATGCACTGGATAGCGAGTTGGCTGCATAAGTGCTATTAATTATTTGGGAAATGGAAGGAGGTTCAGCTTAGTTTCACCTCTTCAAACACACTGTTGATTGGAATAAATTATCACTTTTGCTGCTTGTATCTGCAGCTCATTTTTAAAAATCACTGCCAAGTGACACTAGCAAGAAAATGTGTGATGTTTTTTTGTTAACATGGAAGCAAGACTGCTTTGTTCAAATACAAGGGCTACTTGCCTTAGGGCAACTTCTGGGGTGGAAAAAAGTCATAAAAAGGTGTGTAGACCTGATCAACACTCTTAGGCTCTAAAACGTGGATCTAGCACTCTTTTTTACTCTGTACAAGTCATATTTGCCAGACCAAGACACAGGCAACTTTGGTCCTTCCCCATGTATCCATATAGGTACAATAGATATCTGCCCAATATCTAATTCAGGGCACTTAAAATCCAAGCCGCACTGGGGACTGTTCAGGTCAAATCAAGACATTGGGGGCATTTAGATAAACACAGTCAGCTCAGATCCAAAGTTGTGTATCTGTTTTAGACAGGGACTTCAGGAATTTAACAAGAAATTTGGGCAAAGTGATGCAGCATGTCTATATTGCTTTAGGAGAGGAGGTGAGTGCTAGGAGAGAAGACCTAGCACACAGTGACCCATCCCTAAAGCAGACACAACTCAGAAGGCCCACACCGCAGCTGTAGGTTTGATCAACTGTAAACAGGACAGCAAAATCTGGGACATGGGCTGACCCATACCTCTGCCCCAAAGCAAAGGCAGATCTCAGGAGCCCTTCACAGCCCAAGCCAATGGCTGTGGGACAGAAGAAGTGCAGAGTAATTCTTCTGTCACTTATCCTTCTGACCCTGTGTGGGCTTAGAGGGGGGACAACAACCCAGTTCCCTGGCATAAATATTTTATGCTGTATCCAGCCTTTTATTTCCAGATCAGGAAAAAAACCCTGAGGCTGACTTCACATCTTCTTACTTATTTAGAAAATGGGACTGTGCAGCACTGGGAGTATTCACTTTAGGATCCAGCCATGAACAGCCATGCAGATAAGATCATGTCAGTTATCTCATCAGTTTAATAAGTAGAGTCAGGATGGATTTTGTTCCTGTTTGCAGTTAGAATTTTCTTTTTCTGAATTTCAGAGATGATCAGAAAATGGAAAACATATTTTAGAACCATGTTTTGTCAAAGATGTTTTCTTCATTTTTTTAAATCAAATTTCATCTTGATCAAGATTTTCCAAGTAAACACAAGAAATTATTGGACCAAATTAATCCCCAGTGTATCTTAGCCTCTTGCACTGAAGGATTTAACACAGCGCCAAGGAGTTCAGGATGTTGGAAGAAAGTGCTTTTGGACTTACTAAATTACAGTCTCCATAGCGATTTTCTTGCCATATGTTAAACAAGCAAGAAGACAAAACACACTGGGGAAGATTCTCCTCTAGCAAAATTAAGCATAACTCTAATGGAACAACTTTCACTCCCATGTGTGGAGGCATTTTTTCAGTGAAGAATAGATTATACCCTAACAAAATAGCTTCAGGTTTCTGTGGTGAGGCATCTCACAGCAGATGTGAGGAAGGATGTAAGGAAAGGTGCCTAGGGAAAGGGCAGAAGTAGGAGAGTGGGGAAGGGAAATCATGGCAAGAGGTGCAGATAATTTTTGTTTGTTTGTTTGTTTGTTTGTTTGTTTGCTATCAAGCATAAGGAGATTTGAAGCTGGAGTTCAAAAGTGCATAAGATTTCAAATAAAGCCTTGCTGCTGACATTTTAAAGGTCTTTCCTGAAATTATGGCAACTACAAGTACCACCTGCCTCCTTTGTACAACAGAGATGCTAAGACATACACAGTCTACTGGAATGTCTTGAAGGCCATTGCTTGCCATTAGTACAGAATTTTAAATGTGCAAGGAATAATATGGTTGCTTATTCTTACATTTATTTCACAAGTCAATAATAATGCTGTATGTGATCTACTATTACAGTCCAAAAACTTTACAGATATCTTTAATACTAACTTTACTCTTAGACATAGCATTTCCTATGTTGACAAAAGTAGGATTAGGATGCTTTGAAAAGTTGCTCCTTAGAGATCTGCATCTGGTTAAGGAATAGAGATGTGATGTTTTCACTTTTGTACTTTATCCTATGTGATGTATTTTGTTTTAAAACTTGTATGCCTTTTAGTTTGTATTGCATTAACTCCAGTGGAGTTCAAGGCATCCCACAATACTTTTGGAATTCCCAAAGAAAGCTTGAAATAACTCTTAATATTCTAGCCACTGTATTTCAAGTTACATTGGATTCCTGAAATGACTGCCTGAAGTATCCAGACTCTAGAAAACAGGCATTTATTTTCAGAAAAGCCTGGCAGGAAGCTGGTCTTCTTTCTTATTTTCTGTTTTGTATTGTCACAATATGATGAATGCATTCTGTTGGTTAATGCCATAGTCATAGAAAACCAATAGATTGCCTGGACAGCAAAGAATGAGAGAAGAAGTAGAACTTACTGGAGAACTGCATGTTGTTTTCCTACTTTTTAACGTTATTTTTTTAAATCAGGAAAAGGAGAAAACTTAGACAAGGAGAAAGAGGAACANGGGGGGGGGTGGGATTGCATTATTTTTCTTGTACACTACTGCAAAGGAAAAGGAATTTCAGAGCAGTCATTACAGCTACACTCCAATAAAGAGTTTTGAGGTCATGATCAGTTTCAGAAAATATCTGGCTTGAAGAACACACAAACTGTGTTTGGGTGGATTGGGGAAATCAGAGTCTCGTTAACTTTTTGCCTTAACCCAGGAAACTGACTGTGTTATAGCCATGGAAAGGACATGTGTGTGCTCAGACAGGAGATGCAAGAGAAGGGCATATCAGCCTCCTAAGTAGCCTCCTCCCTGACCATTGGACAGTTCTGCAATTCTGGAGTAGACTTGTGTTGTCTTCAATCACTACTGTAATTTAAACTATCAGTACTGCAAACTAAACAGCTTATTTCTGCAGTTTGATTTTGCACTAGAACTGAACAACAGATGTGTTGTTCTGATTTTTGGTTGGGATGGAGTTAATTTTCACAAGAAGCTGGGAGGGGACACAGCCAGGACAGCTGACCCAAACTAGCCAAGAGGATATTCAATACCATATGATGTCATGCTCAGTATATAAAGTGGGGGAGCTGGCCAGTGAGGGGGAATTGCTGCTCAGGGATGGGCTGTGTACCGTGTTCTGGGCAGTGAACAAATTGCTTTGTATATTCTTTTATTAGTATTGTTGCTGTTGTTTTCCTCTTCCTTTGCTGTCCTAGTAAACTGTCCCTATCCCAACCCACAAGTTTTACCTTTTTCTTGTTTCTCACCCCCATCCCACGGGCGGGAGGAGTGAGAGCAGCCGTGTAGGGCTAAACCATGACAGCTGTGCATANAAAAAAAAAAAGGGGGGGATTGGTTTGACCATGACATCTGTAGGAGGGAAAACGGTATGTTTGTCTACATTCAGGACACTACCTTAACCACTACTAGGACTCTCAAGTACTAATCAGAATTTGTATTTTGCTACTAGTTTCTTTCTAAGATAGACAAGGTTGTTTTGGGTTTTTTTTCCCCATTTCCTCTTTANTTGTGTTGTCTTCAATCACTACTGTAATTTAAACTATCAGTACTGCAAACTAAACAGCTTATTTCTGCAGTTTGATTTTGCACTAGAACTGAACAACAGATGTGTTGTTCTGATTTTTGGTTGGGATGGAGTTAATTTTCACAAGAAGCTGGGAGGGGACACAGCCAGGACAGCTGACCCAAACTAGCCAAGAGGATATTCAATACCATATGATGTCATGCTCAGTATATAAAGTGGGGGAGCTGGCCAGTGAGGGGGAATTGCTGCTCAGGGATGGGCTGTGTATCGTGTTCTGGGCAGTGAACAAATTGCTTTGTATATTCTTTTATTAGTATTGTTGCTGTTGTTTTCCTCTTCCTTTGCTGTCCTAGTAAACTGTCCCTATCCCAACCCACAAGTTTTACCTTTTTCTTGTTTCTCACCCCCATCCCACGGGCGGGAGGAGTGAGAGCAGCCGTGTAGGGCTAAACCATGACAGCTGTGCATACAGATTGGGTGGGGACCAAGCTTTAAGCTTTCAAACTATATTTATTAGTATACAGAAAAGACTTTTGAAACTCAGTTGAGAAGCCACAGGTTTGAGTCTTAGGGTACTGAATGCTCTTTAAATGATTTGGTTTACAACTTTCTGAACAAACTTTTTTGGAGATTTCCACCTTCCAGAAATGCTGAAAATGCCTGTGAACAGCTTTGCTTACAGTGTGTCATGACTTCATCATCCCTCCAAACTGGAGATACGGAGTTGCAAAAGAGTAACAGTAAAAGAAATAATATTGAATCATATTTAAAGGCTCATCTAATTACAAATAGCAGAAATAAAAGTATATATATTTAATGAGATAACATTTAAGCCAGGTGATCAGGGTCCAGTCTCCCACAGCTCTAGGAATGCTGCAAAAGTGGTTAGAATCCTTGTCCAAAATTATTGCAGTATGATGCTAATTGAGAGCATGTCAGACCTTGGGAGTAAATAGGAGAAACAAGAACAACAGCAACGACAGAATCCCATGTTTATCCTAAATAGCTTTTGCATAGCTTTGATAGTTCTGTAGCACTGGAAGATATTTTCCCGCTTTCATGTTTTGATAGCTAAATACAGACAGCTATTGCTGACAGACACAGTATCAGTCACAAATATTATTGTGTCTTTTTTCACTTAATTTTTAACAAAACTACTTGTATCCTGAAATAATTATTTTGCAAAGCCCAATTTATGATTGCATGGGCATGTGGATGAAAGTCATTCATGCAATGATACAGGGCATACATATACTTAGAGTGAGTTAAACTAGGGAAAGCCTGACCTATTTAGAGCAGAGAACTGCAGGAGTAACAAAATGACTACAGACAATATGTTGCTTCTGCCTATACTAAAAGAGCCTTTCAAATACTGCATACTACTCTAGTAATCAGTCTCTGCCTCCTCCCTATTTTTATTGCCACGATCACATGAATGAGACTTCAACTCCCATTGCAGGAGGAGGTGGGTGGAAGCGTGCAGAGCTCACCCATCAGACTCTAGACATGGATCTCTAGCAACGTTGCAGCGGGTACGGAAGAAGAGAAGGAGGTTGACAGTTGCAAACAATAGGGATCAGGAGGAAAGTTCCCCCCACCAAGACTCCTGAAGCCATGCTCAGCCTTTATAAGCCCTTTGAGCCTGCTACTTGAGTTAGACAGCCCTGTTTTTCTGGAGAGAAAATACCATCTATATTATTTGCTGAGTCTGCTTATTTTGCCTTTCAATGCTGTCACTGCTCTTATGTTTGCAATGACCAGTAAATGTTCATGGCATAACGATATCAGATTCCTGTTGACTGGGTTCCAACAGAGTGAATACTATTCAAAAACTTGAAAATTTAGTTTAAGTCTTATTACCAATAGCCTTGTTCTCTTTGGGTTTACTAGTTCGCAAAGTGATGACCATGTTTCAGAGCAATCACAAGATAAAAAATAAGTGAGTCAAGGTCACTGAAACTTTCAAGATAAACACAAAGAAGACCTAAATTATTTGAGTTGTAAATCCTTAACAAGCATATTAATTCAGCCATTTGTTTCAGGTATGTAAATAATATTCTGTATATTCCTAGAATTAGAATACCTTATACCGGAAAACATCTGACTGAAAAGCAGTAATGGGTTTTGCAGCTTTTCAAAATACTGTATTTTCTAAAAATGCTGGCAATCCCTAATTTAATGGCTGCAATGCCACTGAAGTTAATTACCAAGTAAACATCCCAAGAGAAATGTGCAGAAAAGTCACTGCTTGCAATGTGAATTTATTCACATATCTGAAATGGTAGAATAATTGAACCACAAATTGAGGTTGCTCAGCTCCAAATTGAGCAGACTATGTGATTTTACAAGTATTTTGAAAATCATTACCTAATTTTGGCCTAGGTTTCTGTCTGACATTGTTACATATCCCTTTAATTACTATGTGGAAGCTTCAGCTCCAGAATTGACTGTGCCATTTTATACCTGTAACATTTTTCTAGCAGAGGTCACCTAGGGTTTGAATGAAGTCAGACAGTTGCAGACTTCCTACACAGGCTGTGAGATGGCTAGATAAGAGCTAGTTCATAAGCCAGAGTGCATGAGCAAACAGAGCTGGCAAAAAGATCCAGGAAGACCTTTGCTCATCATTGTGTTTCTCCTTGGCTAACAATGCATCTATGCAAACAATTCAACTTGACTTGTACAGGCAATCACCATTTTAAAACAATTCTGCATAATGCTGATAACCTCCTATGCAAGTGCAAGGTAACCTAAAAGGGACTTAAAATAAGCTATGGTCTTCCCCACCCCTTCTTCCCACTTAAACAAAGCCAGTTCAGGAATCAAGAGTAGCTTCCCACACAATTTCTCCCTTCTCAGTATTCTGTTCACAGTTCACACAACTGCTTCCAGGATCCCAGCAAATGTATAGCTGAGCCAGTTCGGACACAATTGCCCCTTGAAAACTGGAATCATTCTCATGAGCTTTGGATAGTTGACTAATTCCTGCTGAGAATAACACTGCTTACTTTTTCTTTACAGTCTATTTATAGTCCCAATTTTTTTTAAGTTTAAGAGTCTTCTACTCCCTAGCACTCCCATAGACAAATGCCCTGCAATATTCAGCACAATATGCTTCTAATTTAACTTTCCCTTCCTTTATTTTCAAAATGAAAAGTTTCATCTGCTTTTCACCCATGAGAACATCTCTGCAGTCCTTCCTCACTTCATTTTGTTCAGTTAAGGGGCTCAGTGATGCCAGGTTTAAGCAAAAGGTGAATGGGGCCATTTGAAAGATTGTTTAAATGCTGCCTTCTTGCATTCCACACTCTAAAGTGTCTCCCTGCATTGTTTGCAAAGATAGTTATGTGAAAGAAGGTAGAAATAACATTTTAACAAACACACTATGGTAAGATAACTTCAGATAATTGCTGTGGTTTATCTAATTTTCCCATTCAGCACCTCTTTACCACTTTGGCTAAAACATAACAAAAAAAAAAAAAAAAATTGCTGATTTGCATTGATGGAAAGATATGGTGATCGATCTATATAGAGATTTTTTGTTAACTTCTATTATATCTTACATCTGCCATGCAAGGTGAGTGTATCTGTTTCCATGTTTTGCTCTGGACTCACATAGATGTGAGAAGGATTTATCAGAAACAAAATTACTAGTTTATCACCAGGACCTTCTTTCCCCATTGAGAACATATTTCTGTAGAACTTTTGTTAGAGAGTTACATTGCTGTATTTCTTAGTACACTGGGAGTCCGAAAGCAAGAACACATTAGTCTGATGAGGTTGGGTATAGTTTCCTGAATCAATACTACTTCTTCAGCGGAGACGTAGTAGCAGACAATTGCATAATGAAGCTGTCTGTCTTTATTTACACAATGTATTTCTGTATTCAGCAGGCCAGAAAGAATAGTTCTGTGTAGCAGCTGTCATTGTGTTTTTTGCTTATCTCTGTCCTGTCTGCCAATGTTATAATTCACCAGCTGACACCCGCCTTGGCAGAGACCGAGCACGGTGACTTGGTGCCAGAGCGACAATAGTGCTCTGAACTATGACACGATTCATCCCCGTCCCAGTCAGCAACAGGGCACTCTTTTGGCTTTTTCAGTTTAGTTTGGTGTGGTTTTTT
>VXBL01000373.1:309817-332428 GCA_013400195.1 Aramus guarauna | reverse complement strand
GTCTGGAGCACAAGTCTTACGAGGAGCGTCTGAGGGAACTGGGGTTGTTTAGTCTGGAGAAGAGGAAGCTGAGGGGAGACCTTATCGCCCTCTACAACTACCTGAAAGGAGGTTGTAGTGAGGTGGGGGTCGGCCTCTTCTCCCTGGTAACAAGTGATAGGACCAGGGGGAATGGTCTAAAGTTGCGCCAGGGCAGGTTTAGGTTAGACATTAGGAAAAATTTCTTCACAGAAAGGGTTGTCAGGCACTGGAATGGGCTGTCCAGGGAGGTGGTTGAGTCCCCGTCCCTGGAGGTATTTAAAAGAAGGATAGATGAGGTGCTTAAGGACATGGTTTAGTGGTGGGATGGCAAGGTTAGGTTAGTGGTTGGACTAGATGATCTTAAAGGTCTTTTCCAACCTAGATGATTCTATGATTCTATGATTCTATGATTCTATAATCCCATATTGCTATGGATGATGAGGACATGGCTTTTAAAAATTGCTTCCTAGAATTTAGTGAGAGATGATATACAAAAAGTAATGGGCCAGATTCTCAGTAGATAAAAACAGTGTAATTTGCCTAATCCAGTTAAGCATCTGGCTCAGATAATGTAAAAGCCACACGGTGGCTGACACCAGTGATGAGGTCTGACACTCAGGCTCAGATGTCCATCTGTGTTTAGGTGATCCATTGACCATCATGGTTATATGATTTCCACAGGCAAGGTGTCTAGGCAATCCGCTATCATAGATAACCGCCTTAAAGTCTAGACCACTGACCCATTTACATCTAGCTTGATTGAGAGTGATCTTTGACTTAAGTGCAGAATTAAGTTTAATTTCAAGCATACAGAGCTGTAGCAAGATGTCTAACAATTCTTTTCTCATACTTTGTAGATGAGCCAAAAATATACCATTCCCTGTGGATGGGGTTGCTATGCTGTATTCTGTTCAACTCCATCCTGTTCCATGCTCATTACCTTAATACTTGAATGCATCCAGCTGCTCTGTATGACAGCCATATATGTAATTTCTTTTGTCTTCCCAAGGGAAGAAGGACAGATAAGGGGTTATTTTGGTTTTGGGATGTGAGTTTATACTAAACACAGAGGATAAACGGAGAAGAAGGCTATCAAAAGCAGATTTTAAGAGCCCCATTTTCCCCAGGGAGTACATTCTAGTCTCTGAGAAAGTTATTTTGCTCTTCTAAAAGAATTAAAATCTACATCGTACAATTTCAGTTAATTTTGATATGCTTTGGACCCCTTGAATGCTTAAAAGAGAGTGATGTGCACTGTTAACTTGATTCAGCACCTTCTTTGAAGCCAGTATAAACAGAGGATGTAACTTATTCTGCTCCTGATTCTTGAGAGATGCATGCTGCGTTCTCTACTCTTTAGCATTTCTGTTAGTGAGACAGCTTCATTCCCAGATCTGCTTTGCTATTGCTAAAATGAGGAATGGTAAAGACAGCTGGAAATAAGGTCATCATTTACCATGCTGCAGATGATACAAAGTACTAGTTGCACGTGAATCCTCAGCATAAACAAAGAGTTTTTGCTGAGCATAAAGAGGATTTCAAAATACACATGAGCATGCGTTTTTCACCAAATGAGGCTATAATGTGGCTACATAATCCTTCTGCAGGACTCCACATATTCCCCATCCCCTCTGAAGAACTGCTAGGAGGCAGAACATGACTGTTGAGAGAAAGTGTGGAATCTAGCTTCCTTCACCTGCTCGCTGTCTCCCTCTGAATCCCACTCCTTCAGTGGGACTGGCTGCAATTTGTCCCGTGTCAGTGACAAAGATGATAAAAATAGCAAATATTGTTCAATTACTTTCTACAGCCTCTATAGGGCTGCCATGAGGTGACCAGAGTGTGTTCCCTGCATTGTGCTGGGAATACAGCCTTCACTCTGCTCATGTGAGCAATTGTTACGGATAAACAAGGTTTAAAGACTTACAGGCAGAGAGACGATGACTGTCAACAACCCAGCTCCAGAAAGCATTTAAAAAACTCTCAAAGAGAGTTTCTTGCAAGACCCTTCTTCCAAGCCTCCTACAGGAACCTTCTACAATTTAAAGACAGCAAGCATACAAACAAATCCAGAAATTTAGTTAATGCTATTTAATGCTTGGCTGCCATTTTACTCTTCTTTCTTTCTTTCTTTCTTTCTTTCTTTCTTTCTTTCTTTCTTTCTTTCTTTCTTTCTTTCTTTCTTTCTTTCTTTCTTTCTTTCTTTCTTTCTTTCTTTCTTTCTTTCTTTCTTTCTTCTCCTAACATGTTAAATGCTTTCTCCTATGCAACTAGTTGGCTCTGAATTATTCACAAATAGAAAAATTTGCTGAATCAGATGGGTTTAAAACAAATAAACTGGAAGTTCTTGGTAAATTTCATCTAGCTCAGACCCTAGTATTTGTTGTTTTACTGAAATATTTGCACCATAAATTAAAGCTCAAAAGTTGGGACATCTGCAAAAACAAACTGAACATTGTTTTTAGCTTTTCTTCTGAATCATTCTTTGATTAGGTTTCCAGTGAAGAACCTCACTGGGAGTATAAGAAGGTATCTTTCTCTTTCCACCAAGCACTTTATGTTTGGTTATTTACTACCAGCTGTTAATGTTCAGAATTACAAAGATTCACAGGGATCTGTGAGTGTGTGGTAGGTAATAAATCTGCCAAAGATTATCGAGGTTTGTGTATTTTAACATACTGTGATGTGACCTTAATCTCTCTAAGTCGAAAGAAAAAGAAATTCTGTCTCTTTATAAAAGATCCATTATGTACATGAAGATAATGCTGTTTGTGATTTAATTCTGATGTCGAACCTTATTTTTGCAGATGGATTCTTGGCATGTACTACAGAAAGTTCAAACAGGAAATATATCTTTGTATTGTACAATCAGAAAAAACAGATATTTCAGTGTGATGGAACCACTTCACAGCATCTTAAAATTCTTTTTTAAGCTGGAATTTTAAAATGATAACTAACACATGACAATGCAAAGTATAATTTGCAAAATTACCAACATTATCTACAAGCAAAAATATTAGTGTTTGTTTGCATTATTGTCAAGGATATTCAGATATGCATTATTTTGTTTTTTTTTTCTGATCCTAGGCTTAGTACCATAGTGGAGGCTTTACTGCCTTCATGTTTTACAAAATAAGAGAGATGCTAAATCTTAAATCCCTGCATAATGCTAAAGAACAGGGGAAAACCTTCAGAAGGTGAAAAAGAAATGAGACAATATCTTAATGGCCTCATGAAGTGCCTTTAGAACTTTAAAGGCAAGTTTGCCCAAGTTTAACCTTTAGAATGTGCCTTCACATTCTATCATCTTCACTTTAAATTCTGGCTTTATCATATGGCTTTTGTCATGGCAGTTAATCTGCAGAAAGAATGGTTAGAAATTCACATTATTTGTACTAGAAATACGTTGTTCTGTTGTTCCATATTATTAGATACTGATTCTTCTCTTCACATGAGCTAACTCTTTTCCAAGTGAATGTTCAAATCCAGTCCATGGCATATTGCATGACAGAAATAGCATAGAAATCCACACCAGACATGACAAAATGGCTGCATCAATACTTGCTTTTCCCCTCTCTGGGGAGGAAATAAAAAAATGGAACTTGCATCTCTGCATCTCCTTTTTTTCCTCTATCTTTATTTACATCTTGTGATCTTAAGTCAACAACTATCACTTTCATCTTTAAGGACTTGCAAATGCACCTTTATTTTGCTAGATTTTTTTTGGTGCAGTATTGTACATTATTGCACAGTTTATTTGAAATACAATAAATACATATTTAAAAAAATCACTCCTATCTCTATTGATTAATTAATAATGTATATGTAATATATCCTGTCCTTGAAATCTAATGAATTTGTGATGGCATGTCCTTAATTGAACTATAAAATCAAATGCAAGTAGATATTTCTCCTTTACTTATGGATTGGTTTTGGGAAAAAAACAAAAAAAAACCCCAAAAAAACAAAAACACAAAAAAACCCCCAAAAACCTCATCAAGATGTAGGGAAAAAAAAAGTTTCTTATTTCTGCCACAGCTTGTCTTTTGCTGGTGCTCAGCCACTGTCATTACACAGACACCATAATAGTTTGATTTCAGATTGCCACTTTATTTTTCCATATATTTCAAGTATGAACTCCATTCATTTCATTGATAAAGGGCTTCTGCTTAAAATTCACATTTGCAATATGACCAAACCTTTCATTTCAGTCATGGATCTCGTTAGACAAATGGGTCTAAGATCCAGGTCTACATGCTTCCAAAGACTGAGTTCAACCACGTTGTTCCCTCTCTTTTTTCCCTGCAGGCTTCCCCATTGCTCACACACCTCCAGTTTCATACTGTTGATTACCACTGAGAATGAGTCCTTGGTCAAAATTGATTATATTGAGCTCTGTTATTGTTGTAGGACTACTCAGATCAAAACACATGCTCTCCATTTCACTAAGTACTTTGAAGTTATAAGGAGGGCAATGTCATAAGGAAAGACTCATAATTCACCCTGATTCTTGCTTAATTAGGTAAACCAATCTTACACCTCATGACAGACTACTTGCACCTAGAAATTGGTAGGTACCTATTCCTCAAGTGAATACTTTGACATAAATGACCTCTATAGGTTAATCAAGTATTATTTGTTCTGACTTATCCCCAAAGGATGGATACAATAAAGATTAAAGAGAAATATTCTCACACCACTTTTTAGACCCCACAAAACCCTACCCTCAAAGCAGAAGTCACAGGTGAATATGCCTGTTGGTATTCCACCTCCGGCTCTGCATCTTTGTCTTCTGTATTTTTTATTCTTGAAATTCGCAAGAATACTATAGCCTGTATTACTAAATATTTCTTGTGTTGTACATCTGGTTGAGCTTTTTCTGTTGAACTCTCAGTGAACCACTTCAATAAAGCTGCCTAAAGCTGAGCAGAATTCAGAACTGAGTGCACCTTTAGGGTGTAGATCTTCTGCCTAATAAGATGGAAATAGAAAGCAAAGACTACTCCACTGTTCGTAAACAACTGAATGTTCATTTGGAGAGAGAAAGAGTGTGACTGCATTTGTTGGAAGCATAGGAACATAACAAAATCCCAGTTCATTTATGTCCATTTAATGTAAAGTGAAAGAGGTGTCTCAGGAGAAATTTGAAAAAGACTCAGAGGAATAGTCAATGTCTAGAGTCGAAGGACTTAGTTGATGCTCTGCTCCATACAGAAATACAAATAATCAAATGGACACAGTCCTCAAGTGAGTTTCAGAGTCCTAAATCAGGTGTGTATACTTTCTGTTACAGAATGAAAGAGAATAAGGCATTTACTAGCATTCAGCATAGTCAGCATACAGGGACGCTTAAGCCAGCCATACAAAAGATTGAGGAACAAATTCTTCAGGCATCTGTCTCAGGACTACTCCGACATACTGCTATGAAACTGAAATTTAGAATTTGAGTCACGTTCTTATTTCAAGCATTTCCAGGGTATTATTTCCTACTAAAATGACAATAGCCATCTTTTTCATAACAGCAGTGAAAGTCCTTTTGCAGGGAAGGGAGACTACATTTCCACAACTCCTGTATGCACCAAAAGACTAAAAGGAGTCTTCAGTGTTCCCATCTTGAAGCTGACCTTCACGTGCCTCTAGGGAATTAAGAACTGTCTGTTGTAGATCTTTAAGAACAGTAAAGTTCAGTTAATTTTTATAGCTTTCCAGATCATTTTACTGTTTGTGAAAAGTGTGGGTAGATTGTTTCTATCGAGGAATGATAAGCAATTCTGCACTTGCTTAGTCTGTAAGGAAATGTGTCAACTCAGTAACATGTAGACTTCTGCACAACATTGAGCCTCTAATGGTGCTGCAATAGCTGTTAATCTTAGTGCCTTAGCAGTTTCTTCAGTGAACTGGGAAAAAAAAAAAAAAAACAACAAAAAAACCCCCAAAAAACCACATTAGGGAACAGACAAAAGTGATGCAATTCAAGGTCTCTATAAAATAATTGTTCTTCGCTCACTGGCAACCAATATTTCTACATTGTTCATTGGTAAGAAGTGTTTTTTTGATGTATAACACAATTCTCTCATGTTAGCTTTAGCACCAGAGGTGTCAGCAGCTTGCCCCTCTAATTCATGTTTGCAAGAATATCCAGAAGAAATTGCAGAGATCCTCTTGAACAGCCTGCAGCCAATTGTGGTCCTGTTTCATAACAACTGGTATTTGTAACAGATATCTATTACAGATCAGGAGCTTCATCTTGATTTTGCACAACCTCTTGTAAATAAGAAGGAATGCTGTTGTGACATTCAATGCATCTAGGTACTATGTTATTGTTGTATTATTACTTAACATTTGTTTTCCAGTAGTCCTAGAGGCACTGCGGAGATCTGAGTTCCACTAAGCTAAGCACTCTGCAAACAGAATTATAGTCCCTGCTGAAACAGTATGTAGTTTAAGGACTTGTCTCCCAAGGGACACTGGAAAGCTAAAATGAATTAACTCAATGTGTGAAATTACACTCTGTTAAAATATACCAAACCCTGCAGGTTCCCCCTTAGAAGTAATATGCTTCTGCTCACTACCATTTAAATCCTGGAGGAGTTAATTACAACTTTCCTGTATGTTCCTTTTGCAAATTTCAGCATCCAGTTGAATGCAGGTGAATGCATTTGGCCAGAATCCCAAAAAGCAAGTCACTGTCTGTTCAGGTCATGAAACTGAAAAATCTGGACTTGGAAAGACAGGCAGGAAGACTAGCACAAGAGGCAAATAATTTTAAAAAGTTCCTTATACCTTTAGTATATTGACCCTCCAGCTTATTTTCTGGATGTGTTCTTTGTATAGGCATAATGTCATCTTTAGGATAATCAGGTATGGATTTACTGAAGGAGTCAAGGTGTTTTGAGCCCCTTATTAGCACCTCCCAGCACGACAACCTGCTCTGAGCTGCGGCAGCTCGGGGTGCAGCTGCTGATCTTCTGTGGGCCCCAGCCAAACAGCCACAGGGTGAGCTCAGGGCACATGCACATTCCCAGTATGGGGAGGACGCACCACACTTGTACAAAGTGCACCCGATATGCAGAAGGTTAAGGCTTATTCTGGCTCACTATGCAGTTCACATAAAAGAAGTCCAGTGTATCCCAATGGTGTTAGACTCACGGATTATGAGCTGCACTGTCTCAGTTTCTTCCCAGATTTCCTGAATGAAGTATGGAACCCTAAGTACATTTAATGTGAATGTGGTCACTTGTCAGCATAGATGAGTCCCCCCTTGTCTGTGTTGTGTCCATTCCTACTGAATTTCTTTGCAAGAAGATTGTCCCTTTTCTGAGCTATCAAAACAGTCCTCAAAGTATCTTAATATCCTTACAGAGTATTCTCTATATTTTCTAATATTCAGTTGTTCATACAGGCAATAGTAGGACTACCAGCTGTCTAGATTTGTATGACACTTTGTGAGTACAGTTGTCACGGGTGTGATAGATGTTTAGAATAGTAATGGTAGTCAGGTAAGCAGAGTACTTGAAAATGTTACTTTTATGAAAAACTATGATACGTGTGCATTAAAAACTAGTCAAGAATAACATAAAATACGAAGGCATTAACAGATATGATATAACGAAGGGAAACAGAGCCTAATGCAGGACTAACAACTCTATGAGAGTCTTTTGGCTCATTTCAGTGGGATTTGGAACAATCCCAAAATACACATCAACACAGATAATTATGCCTATATTTATTTCTTTTGGAAAAAAAATTGAAAAGGAAAAATAAAAAGAGAAATAAGTAATGACAAGAGAAGTCAAAGCCACAGAAAATCTCATACAGACACTAGAGCCATGCTCAGAGAGACTCTTATCACTAAAGTACTATGTAACACTGTATAAATACATCTTCTGGTATTTGTTGTGTCTGGGGATGTATGTTGCTTTGCATATGTACTGCAGAGTCTTTTCAGCAATAGCCAAAGTATTTCCCATATGCAATCTATGAACTTTTCCCAGCTTTATGACTTTTCATACCTCAGTTCATAGAAGATAAAGACAGTTATACATGTTAATTTTCTTTTTCTAATGTGTTGTCCATATGATGCTGAAGTTGATAGTAGATCACAGAATTGCCTTATGGCCTTAAAAACCTAGCAAAATATATCCAAAAGAAAAAGATAGCAATGCCAGTTACTCAGATATCCCTGAGTTAGGTACTGCTCTGCACTGAGATCACTCTGCCTGGATAACCTCAGTATACAACTCTGGAGCATGATTTTTTTAGGGTTCATAAAGTTTAGGATACAGTCAAATACATATGTATATGCATAGGATATGTATGCCTTTACACATATACAAGGGCTTATTCACACTTAACTGATAGCCATAATATGAGTTCTTCTCAAGGCAGTGTATTTTGGGTTTAATAAGCCATCTTCCTCATCCTATGCCTTTTTCTGCAGTTCCAACTTACAAAAAGGAAATATTGATGCAGATTTCTGAATACCCAGAAAGGTAAGAATAACATGAAGGAGAATTTGAAGAACATGAGAGTCATGTTCTAACTGGAGATAATTTTCAAGAGAAAAGATGTTGACAGCTTTAATGTCAATTACAGGAATCAAATCCTTGCCAGTGTGGTATGAAATCACATGCATGTTACTGTTTTAGTGACTGAGATTTTTTAAATCTTCTTATATTTGAAGAAGTGAAGGTAGTGAGGAAGTTTCTACGCATTTCCCCAAAACAAAGCTGATATCTAGTTATTATGCAAACAATCAACATAAATAATTTCATTTGTTTATTTGTATGAGTTGTCTCTCTGACATTAACCTGGGGCCTAAATGAATTTTTACAGACTCAAAGCATTTGTTTATTCTATAGGTCAAAGATTAAAAGTACTCTTACATCAATTTCAGCACTCTCTAATTTTACATCTTATATTACATGCATTGTGGAAACCTAATTTCAAAATAAAGTTCAACACTTTACAACTGGTAGTGGGTAATTATGGGAAAGCATACGTGCATTGTGGTATAATAAGCCTGCCAAAGCAAAGTGGAACAATCATAATCCACCCTGACTAAGAAGAATGTTAGGTTTTCCACCAAATCCACAATCATGTATCCAAAGAGCTCACAGTATCAGCCCAACATACGTTAAAAAAACTTTCTTTTGAGTATGATGAACTCATAGGCTAAAGGAAAAAAGTGTTAAACTCAAAAAGGAAATTATGTTCTTTGTAGAAAGAGTCAAAGTGCTTCTCTTATAGCTAGAGAGTAACACAGTGGGAGGATCAGACTCATGGAAATTACTAAATATTAAACAAAGGGTGACAAATGACTAGTACACTGCTTACGGCTTCTATAATCAACACTATGCTGCAATAAGAATACAATTCTTTTTTGTACAATCAGATGTGTATTGTTATATTACATGCACAAATACAGCCTTCTGTATGATGTAACTTTTTCATACGTTTAGAGAAATGAAACAGTAAGTTCATTAAAATATCACTCATCCAAGTGACTGTTAGCCTACAGTTATACCACCCAGGAAAATAATCTAGTTCATATCTACCAACACAGCAAAACTGTAAGGGCTTTTTGATGCAAGAAGAAAGGCAGTGGCAGCCAGCTTCCCTTGTCTTTGAACTTTCAGGCTGAAGTGTCTAGTGTATATATCACTGAGGTCACATCCATAAACAGTTTGCACGCTTGTATGGCCAGAGTCATACACTATCAGAGATTAGATAGATTTAAAATCAAAAGCAAGATTTGAATGGTTTTGGCTTTACATTGTTTGCACACCACACAGGTCTTTCCTCTTCAGCCTAAGCTGATCTTCCCAGTGAAGATAAAGGTAATCAAAATGTTCAGGCATTGCCTGGTTAAGGATGAAAACTGCTGGGAATCATCCAGCCCTTAGAGATCCCAGTCTGAATGCTACAAAACTCATGCTTCAATTCAGATGAGTTGATATGTCACGTACCCTGCTGAACAGCCTTTCAGTTTTGAACCGTAATAAAAATGAGCCCAATGGAAGTTTTATCCAGTGTTGTGGTGTGGGGCTTCTCTCACTTTATTCGTATTCTGTCATTGGACTCATTCTAAGGAATGTCTACCGATTGGTGTACACAGACATCCTCTTCTGCTCCATGTTTTAACTTGTTTTGTTCCAAGCTGGGATAATCATCCATTTTGACCTGTAAAATTTGATTTCCACCTCATGCTACAATAAAAGTAAAACAAAGAAAGAGAGTTTTCTGGCTTCTTTCTCTTCCATAGACTTGAAAGAGGACACTTAAAAGGTAGAATGCTATACATCACGCACAGATCAACAAAAATTTTCCACTTCTAGTCATTTCTCCTCTTCAAACTCTGCATCAGTCCAGTAGGATGGGTTTTCACCTTAAGCTTCCACTTAATTAATGAGCCTTTCTAATTTGTTTTATTTTCCTTTGCAGTCAGTGCCTGTGCCTGTGTCACCCTGCATCTTGTTAGTGATTTAAGCATCAGATTTATAACTGCTTTATCACTTTTTTGGAAAAATGGTTGCTATTCAGGTACCATTGCAGACTTCATGATGCGATAGGCTTTGTTGTTGTTGTTTCATCCTCCTGTAGCTGCAATAATCACAGTGCCCTTCCAGTATTTCTCTCAGAATTCCTACTTAAATTGTATTTTTTTAGAAGACATAAACAGACATGTAGAGTTAGTAGACAGTAAAGCACCCTTTGTCTTTGCTAGTTCATTAACATGAAATGGAAATTATCTCTTTCTAAATGATAATGGTTGATGTTTGTTACAGTTTCTTTAAGCAGAGCCAAGATTTTTATGGTGGTTTTACAATTTTGTAGTAAACTTGTCTTGACTAAGATGTGTTTTGTATTTACAAAGTCTTTAAAAGCTGCAATGTTTCATTATTTAACATTTTTCTCATGTTACATAGAACTACTAGGAAAAATTTTCCATGTTGTAAGCAGGGATTTGGCCACGTGGTTCTCATTATCTTCAATGAGATTCAGATGGCTAACTCACCGTCTTGACTTTGAATATTTATATATACATGTTCATATACTGCTCTGTTTCACCGGAGCTGTTATTCTCTGAGGAACAAGAATGCTTATTTCTACCTGGAAATCTGCTAGCACTTGCTGAATTTTTCTGAAGAGTGTTTCAGGCAAATTTTGATCCACCAGTGATTTCACTGCACGTGTACCCTTGTTATTCACTCTTCACAAATACTTCTCTAATGAAGTTTATTTTGAGCATTTGGGGAACGAATACCAATTTTTCAAGCAAATAACTTGCTAAAATAATAGTCATTCACATGTGTTAATAGTTACAGTCTTTTCAAAAAACACATATACAAACACCACTATGTGAGTTAAAAGATTAATCAAGCACCATGAACAAAAAATGGTGGATTTTCATAGAATCATAGAATCACAGAATGGTTTGGGTTGGAAGGGACCTCAAAGATCTTCTAGTTCCACCCCCCCTGCCATGGGCAGGGACACCCTCCACTAGACCAGGTTGCCCAAAGCCCCATCCAACCCCAATCCAAGCCCCATTGAACACTTCCAAGGAGGGGACATCCACAGTTTCTCTGGGCAACCTGTTCCAGTGCCTCACCACTCTAACAGTGAAGAATTTCTTCCTTATATCTAATCTAAATCTACCCTCTTTTAGTTTAAAGCCATTCCCCCTTGTCCTATCAATACATACCCTGATAACACAGGGAGTCACACAAAGTCACCATCAAAGACCTTATAGAGAATTTTCTCTGCTGTTTGTGAAATTATGTGGCACAATAATTACGAATGGGCAGACTAATTCTGCACTGAAAGCAGAGCTATTTGCAACATAACAAGCTCCACTCCTAAACAGTTCTTGCCCACCTTACTGTAGGCCAGTACGGGATACAGTTAAGGGCTCCTTAGGCTGCTCTTCCTCTACAATTCAAAGGAATCAGACTCAGCCTGGAACAGAAAACTTCAGGCAAAGTTCACTGTAGTGAACATAGGTGTTACTGCACCCAGGTCTTGGCACCACCAAAAGTTATAGTCTCTCCTAGTAGGAAAACAACAAAACCCCTTACATTTTTTTATTTCAACTGCTCCATTCCACAGATTGGTGCCTTAATTGTGTTTGCTGCTGAATGATGCACATGCTGCCTTCTTCTGACTCTGCCAAGAAAGCTGTGACTGACAGGTGAAGTGCAAAACATCTGCTGGGAGATAATAGTTTTAAACCTTTGCTAAATTTGCTCAATGAACATTAGTCAGAGTTCTGTATTAAAGTCACTTTGTACTATTCAATGGCTGGCAAGGTGATTCAAGAGTAAAAAACATTGTATTTTATCACCATTTGTAGTCAATAAAAATTGACCTCTCAAATGTACATACCTGGAGATGGGATCCAAAATCTATCTTGACTCATGTAATGAAAATGCACCTGTGCTTTTTTAATTACGTAGGTTTTACAAATTCCAGCAATGTCACCATGAATCACAAATGCTCTGGACATGTAAATATCAGGAAACTTTTACTGAGATGTGAGAGGATCCTAAAGTGACCAGAGTGGAACTACATCCTCGTGGCTTTTCTTTTGAAATGATTGTGCCAGATGACACTGACGCTGTTTGATCTCTAAAAATACACTTGTTCAAATTAAAACAAAACAAAACCCAAAAAACCCCAAACAATCCCTCATCCCCTAAACTTAACCAGAGCAACTTTCTCTTCAAATACAGAAAGCTCAGTGCTTCAGACATAGTAAATGAAAGTCTTGAAGAGAAATCTTTTACTTTGTAACAGTATCTTTGTAAGATAGGTCCTTTCTTTTCTTCCCACTTTCCAGGTGACTAACTTCCTTATTATGAGTAAGGCTTAGCTATGAGCCTGTTCCCTGTTGCAGACAAGACAGCCAACTCTGCTCAGGAGTTTCTCAGCTGCCTTATTTCTACTCCTTCCTGCCTCTTGAGGCAATGCTGAAGTTTCTCCAGACCAAGCCTAAGCTGCTCTCAGAGCACGTCACACCCCCCTGAGATGCTCACTCTGACCCCACCAGCAGCAGCCAGGTCAAGGCACATGAGTAGGTTTCCTCTCAGCTGCCCACTTTCATGCCCCTTCAGCAGTATATCCCATACTCAGTATTTACACAGCAAACTGAAAACAAACACATTAAACAGTTTTGCCCTCTACTATAAGGTGCCTAAATATTTATTCATGAACCAAACATCCAAAAAGAAACAGCTTTAAGGATTAAAAGTCCAAACAACTCTACAAAATAAGCATGTGTTTGTAACTGCTGCTGTTTGAGTAGTGACCTGACATGACACTTCAACACTGTAAGTAAGCTCTTTTGTCCCTGATACGTCTTCAGCGACACCATACGAAGTAGCACGCTCACAGGGTATGCTGGGAAGTGATGAATTATAATTTTTTGCATAGGGTGTGTAGAATTCAATGTCCTCCCTTCCCCCTCAGGTGCAACCAAGTCCCCTTCCTGTGTATTTGAGGAATTTACCCTCTTTGGCTCAATTTCTCTCCCCCCTCCTTTCAGATGTACAACCTATCATGTGTAGCTATAACATAATCCAGACATGGTATTTGGTTTTCATTTGTTTTTTCACCCAGTGAGCCCTGTGTTCTGCAGCAGAACCATCTCTGGCCACATCAATTACACAATCTTGCATCAATTACACAAACATTTAGATTATTCGCCACACTGACTGAAAACTAAGTGAGAAGGGGAAACATTTTCCCTATAATACTGACAGCAGACACCACATTCTTGAGAATGCCCATTTTTTAAAGGCATTTAGCTTCACACAAGCCCAGACATCTATAATGAAAAAGGTCTATTTGTTCCTTTCTTATCCAGTGCAAGAGCTTTCCTTTACCACAAAGACACCAGTGTTGCAGACAGTTTAGTTTTAAAGGTTCCAGGGGGACCTGAAATCTATTATTATTATTATTACTATATCCACATTTTCCTGTAGAGTGTGCTAGGCTTTATCCATATACACAAGATCAGAGTCCTTACACCTTAAGACACTATTTAACCACCAAAAGGTTGTTTCCACCAACAATTTTTCCCTAATGTTCTGACCTACTTTCCCTGTCTTCATATCTTTCTGTGGATCCCAGTTCTCACCCTCTTGATTAATCAGCATCATGTCTCTCATTTTCAGATGTTGATGCGCCCTCAGTACTTGTAGTATGTCATCATGTCTATTCCCTTCAGAAAGATGACACTGTTTGGGTTATTGCCTCAATAAAATAAGTTTATGGGAATCTATCAGGGTTTTCTGCTGCAAGGTACTAAACAGAAATGTGTGAATTGATTTTTTAGTTCAGCAAAAATAAAGATGACAACTAAGAAGGCTAGTTTTCAAATATGGGTTTACTTGTTGGCACATTCTTGTTTCCATGCCCTCCTTTCTCTCACTCCAAACACATCAAGACCAGTTAAAGGTTTCATTTTTCATATGTTTCTCAAAAATAGTTTCATTCACTGCAAAAAATAATGTTCCTACAAAATAAAACCTCAACCACAAAATTTCCCCTACCTCTAGAAATGAGTACCAGAACTTTAAAAATCCTTAAGCTGGGTGAATAGTTTCCTTATGTTCAGTGGTACTTATTGTAGGTTTCAAGTTAATCAGTTAATTATCATTTTCCTTGTTTGACTTTTTTTTTTTCCTTAATGTCTGTAAACAGCCCAGTTATTATCTTTTTGATAACACAGTACCAAATTTTCAACTTACTATTCAAGGTGTATTTCCTGCAGGGCAAGATAAATAGGTATTATTATATTCCTCCTCCATGGCATGATTTCTCCATGGAGACATTTTAAAATTACATTGGTGATTTCCTGCCATATTACTATACAAACTCCTACTATATCTTGTTTGCTGTCCAATATCATCTCAAAACTAATTCTGGCATTCCTGTTTTCCAGTTTCTTCCCTGCAGTTGTGGAGGGGTTTTGAGTTTTTTTCTTTATATCTATCAACTAATGTTGTTCTCTGTGCATTTGTCTAACAGCTCTGGGATTTCTTTCTAAATTTTTGCACTTTCTTCTAGATCATTGATTAATTTGAAAAGCAAAACTGAAACACACTGCTGGAATTTCTCAATATGTAACAAATCCCAGTGGAAGTCCCTATTTGCTGATTATCATTACTTCTTTTGTTCGCCATGTCTATCTTCATGCTATTTCTCATCTTAATGTTTTGGGTTTTTCTCTTTAAATCAGTTCTGAGATATATACAGCTCTCACATACCTTTGCAGTACTTATAAAATCACAATCATATGCTAGGAAAGTATGAGAACTGTAGTTTACTGGGTTGCAAATTGTGTTTTCTTTCCAACTTTCACATATCAAATATATAACATAGAATTCCAAAGCGCTGAAGACTTGGAGAGTCCCAGAATGTCGGGGAAATAGAAAAGGCAAAAAAAAAAGCAGAATACAATAAAGTTCCAGATGGGTTTATAACAATGAGAAAGAGACTGGGTTAAAAACTGAACATCAGTTTCTGATGGATATGGAACATTTTTCAGGCTTCTGTGGGGGCTGGATTCTGCTTGATTTTGTTAGCTGACCTCCAAGTTACATTTGCACTTTTTAAGTCTGAATTTCACTCCTGATATTTGATTATCTTTTCAGCTATTTTGTATTACTTCATGTTGAATTGCTTTCTGTAAAAGGTGATACTTTTCTGGAGCTAGACTGCAATTAATGTTTAACAAGATCCATATTAGACACTCCTTCATGTAACGAAGGTAGCAACATAATTAATCAATAAAGTAGTGTGTTATCATTTATGTAACCAGTTCTAGCCAGTAGAATGATGCTTGATTACCCTAGGAAGCTTGTCATTTAAATAGACAGAGGAGAATAGTGATTTTATATATATATTTAATCTGTTTCATATGTTTTTAATCTATGCAGCTCTTTTATTTTGCACAACAATCAATAAATGCTCAGCCATGGGCTTACAGTAAGATTATATACTTCTCTATTCACAACTTGCAAACTTACTAGAAAATATTTTATAGGTTTCGGTAATAAATTCTTTCTATAACTCTTCTGTAAGATTCTTAATGAAACCACCATGTTTACGTATTGTACATCAAAATTAAATAAGACAGTTAAACTACTTTTGGCCCTACTACAAACACACCACAATAAAAAATTAACCATTAAGGATTAAGTCTTGGATCCATCAAAGCAGTTAACCACATACATAATCTCATGGAATTTATCAATTCAACACATAATTAAGTCCTTTGCTGGACCAGATCTCCAGGTTGTAATAGCTACTGGACCAGATCTCCAGATTGAAATAGCAAAAAGACAGAGAAATTTAAACAGGCTTTGTTGGTTTTTTGTTGTTTTTGTTTTTAAATTAGGATATATGATTTGCTTGTTAGCACTGTATTTAAATGTCTTTCTGTCCTACATCTTGTACTTTTTATAGTCCTGATGTACACAAAGGTCCACCTCAAAAACTAGAACATATCATGAGCATTCTATTTGAATACATGGACAGATAAGAAAGACCACAAAGCAGGCTGTTGTAAAGCCAGTTCAGAATGATTTATCTACTACTTGAAAATCGTAAGTGGCATGTGCTACAGATCCCACTCAATGTCTGACAGACCTGTCAATTCCTCTGTTAAAAACCATTTCTTGAAATTTGTATGGAGGGGAAAATTCGAAAAGCCAAAGGCATGATTTTTCAGAAAGACTAATTTTAAGGTTTCCACTGTTTAAATGAATAACTTCCACATAAAGGTACCTAATTTTTTTGGAAATGCTAACTGACCTTCTTCACAGTCTGTCCCTCTCATATGCATTAAATGGAGTACCCCAACACTGCAGCTGCAAAGTCACAAACCACTCATGAATAAATAGTCTATTTTAGATTACTTTCACGTCAGTAAAATTTGTCCTAATTGTCTTACATTAACAACTATTTGAAATTAACTTTGTACAAGCAAAAATATTATATCCAAGCTATATATCTTATATTACTTCAATATATTTAAGATATCCAAACAATTTTAACAAAATAAAACCAACCAGTTTAAAAATTCAGTAAGGGGAGAAAGCCTTCTCCAACATTTTCACTTTCTAGAAATTTAAGGTTATATAAAACATATTTCCATGCCCATGAATGTCATCACAGCCAAGATTTCAGTGCATTCTTTGTAACAGAAGCCAATCTGAACCATTTGAACTTTTATTAGTGGAAAAATTATAGTTGAACTCAGATGATTGAATGCAAACTCATATTGCAGAGGCTTTCCAACTGCATGTGACTTCCCCCCACATGTTTAAAAAATGCAATCACACTTTTCTCTGCTTATTTTGGTGGCTGTAATATCACCAGGAGTAAAATTATCATGGCAGCTTCATTCTCTTTCATTGCAGAATACATGCATTACATCTCTATTAAAACTGTTGCAAAAGAGTTTCCATTACCTTTATACAAACAAACAAATAAAAAGCATGGAGGCAAGCACTTTTTGTTATTATTTCTTTTCCAGCTCAGGATTTTTGTTGTGCTGCACAAATAGGAGGAAGCATCTGTCCTAGCGTACTGTAAATTCAATCAGGAATTAACTTGTACAAACTCAAGCATGCTATTTCTGATCTACTACGGAAATGTGTTTTGTAATTAAGTTGCCAACAGTCATCTCCACAGATTGGTTTTGGATGACATTCAAATCTTCCCAAGAATGCTAGAGTCCTTTCCTAATTGCTCAATATTTCATTATTTAATACAACATACAGCCATTTCTTTTATGCATAAATCATTCAGTAGCAATGGAGATTTTTGAGATCATTTTACCCAGATTTCATCCTCAGAAACCCTTATGACACAGCGGCTTCCACAGGATGCTGTCAATTAAGCACAAAGTAACAAAGTCAGTAGAAACCTTTCTCTTTCAGTAGACAAGCTCTGCAGAAGAGTATCTTTCCTGATGGAGAAAACTTGCTTTGCAGAAGTTTCTTCTTTGATTTCCAGGAGCTGCAGAATTAGACCCATACGACTGAACAAATAGTCTGGAGACATTCCTAATGTCTTTTGAAACAAGGGGTAATTTTTTTTCTGTTCTGTACCATCAGAGCCACAAATTGTCTTTTGGTGCAGCAGGGGGTGGGGAGCTCCTTTTCTGCCTTTGCTTAAATGAGTGAGGGCAGACGCTTGTATTTAGAGATTATACCATACAGAAAACAACATGCCAAACATATATTTAGGACTCTCCTTCACAATATAGAATTGATTCCAGCATTGAAGCAATGTAAAAAGAGAAAGAATCAAGGATTCTGCAATGTCTTTGTTCCTCAGCGAATAACAATAACTAAAAGAAGCGTAGCTATTATCAGCAATAGTGTGGCCAGCAGGAGTAGGGAAGTGATCGTCCTCCTGTACTCAGCACTGGTGAGGCCGCACCTCAAGTACTGTGTTCAGTTTTGGGCCCCTCACTACAAGAAGGACATAGAGGTGCTGGAACGTGTCCAGAGAAGGGCAATGAAACTGGTGAAGGGTCTGGAGTACAAGTCCTATGAGGAGCAGCTGAGGGAACTGGGGTTATTTAGCCTGGAGAAAAGGAGGCTGAGGGGAGACCTTATTGCTCTCTACAACTACCTGAAAGGAGGTTGTAGCCAGGTGGGTGTTGGTCTCTTCTCCCAAGTAACAACTGATAGGACCAGAGGAGATGGCCTCAAGTTGTGCCAGGGGAGGTTTAGATTGGATATTAGGAACAATTTCTTCACCGGAAGGGATGTCAAGCATTGGAATAGGCTGCCCAGGGAAGTGGTGGAGTCACCATCCCTGGAGTTATTTAAAAGATGTGTGGATGTGGTGCTTAGGGACATGGGTTAGTGGTTGGACTTGGCAGTGCTAGGTTAACTGTTGGACTCGATCTCAAAGCTCTTTTCCAACCTAAATGATTCTATGAGTCTCTGGGTTTATTACTGTGACTGTGATACAGGAAGATTAGCATGCATGAACATGCAAATTGGTTTATAGAATGGAGATTGTTTAGTTGGAGGTTAGATGTTATACTTGTTGAGTAGACAGGGCGTAACACATGCTGTATTTAAAAGATGTTATAGACAGTAAACAAAAGGTGTCTCTCTCAGTTGATGCAATATGGATGTTACAAGATGTATAAAGGCAAAAATCAATATAGAGACTGACATGTCTGCCAGTAGGTAAAGCAAAGATGGGACTCAGATGACCAAATGGATACATTTGCCAGGTACATATGTACAACAGAGCTGGTCATACCTTTGTGGTCAGTGGAAAGAAATAAACACACCTTCGGTCTGATTCATCCTATTCTAAAACAGATGTCAGAAATAGATCACATGTTCTGAAAATGCCTTATAAGCCTTGAATAGCAATATTTTGTACAGAAATAAAAATCTAAAGCAATTAAATGGTCACTTGTGCCGAATCTCAGTTTCCCTTACTGTGCAGCCATTAGGTTTGTGTTCTTGTGCTTTTCCTGGCTCCTGCTGAGATCAGAATTTAAAAAGTGCACAAATAGTAGGAGAAATGTCATGTTTACAATTCTTTTCAGCATGGTGAGAAACAGGAAATGACAGAAATAGTGTTCTTGGCCGATATTCTAGCAAGGGGCTCTCAGACATTATTCTTGGGGATTTGTCACAAATGCCTTTCATTATGGTTTTGTGAGTTTGCAGAGTGGTAGAAATTAAAATCTAGGGAGTCCATCCATTTTATTTTTCTCTTAAAACAAAAAAGGTTTCCTACGGCAGGAACAAGCTCCAAAAAGGAAGAAACATACTTAGCAAACAAACTTAAGTTAAGAATACTTTGCTGGAAATATTTGTACTTTATTCCTGGAAATTATACAAAATATAGTTTCACAGTGGTATCACTTGAATCAAAGGGTCTCTGCATGTTAAGATATTGAATGGAGGTCCAAGGTTATCCTTTCTGATGAATTTTGTTTAAAAGTACTTGACACGTGTTGAAATCTGTTTCTTTCCAAAGTCAAACAAAACCTGGCCTTGCTAAAAATTGCATGAAGTTCAGAAAAACAATATATTTTATAAGGTTGAAGTAATACACAAAGTGCACAAGGACGATGCTCTTTCTAACTCTCTAATAGTTGTGTTATCTTTTTGTCATGTATCCTAGTGTGATTCTATATCTCTTCAATGAGGGTGTGTGGAGCATACTTTCAGTCACTCTGGTTAAGGACAGTGAAAACCTTATGGCATGGTAGGAGCACCAGCCAACCACCCATATCCTGGGTTCTCTTGAGGAAACTTTGAGATGCAGGATGAGAGCACTGGGATCACTTATCTCAAACATAGGATACCTGTATTTCTTGTTTTAATGAATGATTGGTTTTGATTCTGATGTAGCAAACAAAAATATGCATTAAACTGTTATGCCAGAGGGAAAAAAACAACTCATTTAAAGCTGCTCTTTTGCCACACGCTGACAAAATTGCCTCTTTTCCACAATGCCTACTGAACTGCTTGTGGGAAAACACCTTAACACGCTTTAATCTTCTCAGGCCAAATTACTAGTTAATTACTATTTAAACTTTTGAAGTTAGCCTGTTGGTATTTTTTTTTTCGTCAGAGTGGGTTGGAGGGAGCTAATGTAGGCGGTCAGACAGCGTAGGACATCAGTAGCCTCAGGGGAGGCACAATGACAAGTAGCTGGAGTGGAAACCTCTCGGCACAGCTGAGCCTGGAAGAGGACAGCTGTCCTCAGCCTCCTCCATGCAGAGAGCTTGCTAAAGGCAGACAGACAGGCTGAACCTGGGTGAGATACTTGTCTCTTCAACACACACTCTGATATGTGAACTGTTGAGTAAACGGGAATACCACCAGACACCCTCCATGAAGAAAAGCCTTCTTTCTTTTGCCTACAAGTGCAAGATCGCCTCCTTGTTCCCTTTTGCCATCTCTCTCCCATAAAAAGAAAAGTCCAGTTAAATAGCATAGTTTGTGCAAATAAAGTATTTGAGGAACAGGAACACTGATTGTAGAGGGTAGATTTGAAATGAAACATTCATATTTATTTTTTTTTTTCCTCTTTTGTATTTTCAAATTGACAGCTGAAACAGCACTAAAAGACATGAACACTCTTGTGATGAGTTCCTCTGGCCACTGAAGTGCATGACAAACTTTTGGCTCTTTGTCCTTGTCATTATGTATGAAACACTGGCCACCGATGACTTAAGAATTAACCTCCTGCACAACCGGGCTGACCCAGCAAGGTGAAGCTTTGACAACCCTCTCAGGTCTTTGTTCTCAAGCCACAAAGCTGATGTGTTTCAGAACCAGAGCAAAGAAAGCTTTCTACACTCATCTTCATAGTAAATTCCTCAAGTGAATGAGGAAGGAAGAAGAAGGAACTGTATAATTTAATTTCATTAGGTTTTCCCCTATGTCCCTGATTGTCCACTCAAACCTCTTTTACTGATGTTTGTTAAACACTCACAACATACTTGAACAAAGCTAACTCCTGGTTACTCAGCTTCTCATTCCACATTACTCACGGACACAGATTCTCTGTAAGTGATTCCTGGCTTCAGCCCTGTTTTATTTCTTTCTGACAGCTTCCTCTGTTTTCAGCAGACACGAGAAAGACTGATGCTCTTTCTCCAAATAACAGATTTCTGGTTAAGCTTACATGGCCCACAGTGAGAACTAACTCCTCATTGGAGTCTGTTCACAGAGAAGATATACTCCAGAGTGATGATGCTTTTCAGATACATTTTTAAGCTGATGGCTCAAGGAATTATGCCATGTACGATTTCCCACAAGTCACTATTTTGCTTCTGAACCAGAATCCAAGTAAATGAATGTCATTATTATTTTATGTGGCTTTGTGGCTTTTATATGAATGACAGGCATCTGCATCATTAAAACCACTATATCTAATTGACACGTCTGTTTGGAAATTTGGAAGGGGTTGGAAGCTGAAGGATTACTATTTCACCACGAGAAATTACTATGACTGATGAAAATTAGAAAATTTTTGCTGCACAGGTTTTCCACAGATTGTTCTGCAGATGAATTGAGAACTTTGGATTAGAGCTTTAGCAGCCCAGCATATGTCATAGGGGCAGCTCATTTTTTGAAGATGTGATGTTTTAGTATGCATTTTAAGAAGATGCATACCTTATACCTCTCAAAACTTTTGTTCTGTAGACACAGGTATGGACCAGGATAGTATGGAGGGAAAGGAAAGGCAATTTGCATCTGCATAGTTGCAAACAAAGCAAAGGATTACCTGCTTCACAGTTTGTACTGATCGGAATGGACTTAGACCCCAATTCTCCCCTCCCACGTCAAATCCATGTTTGCTCTATGCTTTCTTTTTTGTGGTTCTCTGCTTTGGAAATGATTTATTATTAAGATGGATGTGTTGGGTTTGAATGGCAAGGTTTTGGTATCAGGGGAGCTACAGGGGTGGCTTCTGTGAGAAGCTGTTAGAAGCTTCCCCTGTGTCTGACAGAGCCAATGCTAGCCGGCTCCAAGATGGACCTGCCACTGGCCAAGGCCAAGCCAATCAGCACCTCTGTGATAACAA
>VXBL01000373.1:252382-309515 GCA_013400195.1 Aramus guarauna | reverse complement strand
TTTATTTCTCATTCCTCTATTCTGTTCTGTTTGGTAATAAATTAGATTAATTTCCTCTCTCTCAGTTCAGTCTGTTTTGCTCGTGATGATAAGAAGTGAGTGATCTCTCCCTGTCCTTATCTCGACCCACAAAGCTTCTTGTTACACTTTTTCTCCTCTGCGTAGTGAATGAGGGGAGTGATAGAGCGGCTCTGGTGGGCATCTGGCCCCCAGCCAGGGTCAACCCACCACAATGGACTTCATTTTTCCATGTAGGATTGACTTTGTTATGTGAAAATTAATCTTACCTCCCCCAAAAAAAAAACCCCAAACAAAACCCCAAATCAAGGATTTTTCAGGATTTTCAGCTTATTTACCTATGGTAAATATTCTCAGGCATGAATGAGTGTAAGTCCAGGCCTATACTATAAAGCAACAAAGGAAATGTAAACAGGAAGCTTTAAATGAAATTTTTTCACTTTACAGACTTAATATTTCAAGAGTTTGAAGTTCCATATGATAAAGTTAGAGGGGCTCTTTTTTTTTTTCTCCCAAAGCCTTGAGCCACAGTGTTATCAGCTGCTGGAAATCAAAGGAGGTTTCACATCCACTTCTACATGCTAAGGCAGCTCATCAAAACAGAGCACTCTTATGATGCCAGGAGTGGTTTATCTATATCAAATCTCTCTCAAGTGTGTATCTTAGCTGCTGAAAGTCTTTTTCTCTGGCCTTGACAAAACCAGCATTGCCGCACTCGTATTTCTTCATAAACTCATTTCTGTAGTATTTCTCTCCACTCCTAATCATTTTCAAATAGTATTGTACTGTGTTCAATGTGTAGAGTAGTGTTTATGAATACATTTTCATTTTTCTCATCTGCTGTTCTTGAAGATCTCTGTATGGTATTCCAGAGGCTGCTGCTTTTCACCTGTGCTTTAGTACAGCACATATTTTGAAAAGTGTCCTGTAGTTGTGGCTGTTCAACTTGAACTGTTGTCTCGAAGGTGAATGATTTACTCTCTGGAAGTGCCCATTGCTCCTTGTGGAAAGGGAATTTGAACAAGAAGTTCAGACAGACACTAAATTTTGACACAGCTGAAAATAAATAAGATGAATGCCACTATATGCATCTATATGCTACATATGAGCACTTTATGGAACAATGCAAATAAATACACACTTATATGAGTAGTGTGCATTCCCAAAGCTGGACTCTACCCCCCACAGACTAGGCATGTGACCTACTGTACGAAGTTTCTCCATCTCTCACTTTTCTTTCTCTCTTGACCTTGTGCATATGTTTATTTGTGTCAATCTGTTGTTTTTCTTCTAAACTTAGATTGCAATAGTGAGATTTACCTTCTGATTAAGAGACTTACATTTAACTGGAGCTGACTGTACTGGTATTTGCTTGAAGGCAGCTACGTGAAGACAACTAAAGTTCTGCCTTCATCTGGATCTGACTCCTGACCAGTAACAAACATACATTTTAGCCTGAATGTTTTTCCACTACACAGCCCACTCAGGATTCAGTTCTCTAAAGGACTTACTAACCTCATCAAATTAGAAAGACAGATATACATCTAAAACTCTTGGAAGAAGAAAGTGGACAAAGATTTTTTCCTTATGTGGTATATCACTATATCTAATTATACATCCTTCAGAAACCACTGTTTTTTCCACACAGGGTAGGAACACATTACAGAGATATCAAGAACTAGACTGTAGCAGTCCTGAGTTGTTGTCCTGGTTTCAGCTGGGATAGAGTTAATTTTCTTTCTAGTAGTGGGTATAGTGTTGTGTTTTGGATTTAGAATGTTGATAACACACTGATATTTTGGTTGTTGCTGTGCAATGTTTACACCAAGTCAAGAACTTTTCAGCTTCTCGTACTGCCCTGCCAGCAAGGATGCTGATGGTGCACAAGAAGCTGGGAGAGGAAACATCCAGGACAGGTGACCCAAACTGACCAGAGGGATATTCCATACCATATGATGTCATGCTCAGTATATAACCTGGAGGAAGCTGGCTCGCAGTTTGGATCATGGCTTGGGAACTAGTTGGTCATTGGTGGTCTGTGGGTGGTGAGCAAAATTGTGCTGAGCATCACTTGTTTTGCATATTCGGTGGTTGTTGTTGTTGCTATTATTATTATCATCATCATCATCATCTCTTTCTGTCATACTAAACTGTCTCTATCTCAACTCATGAGTTTTATCTTTTTCTTTTCCGATTCTCTCCCTCATCCCACTGAGTGGGGGGGAGCGAGCTGATGGCTGTGTGGTTGTTTTAGCTGTCTGCCAGGTTAAACCACAACAGTTGCATACATTAGAAAATAAATCCCATATTTTATAGAAAGTGAACTCACTGAAAAGAGTTGTAATTTTCATATTGAAAGGTGAAATGTCCTATTTTCAGCCAGAATTGCAATTCTGGCTGACAGTCATAACTGAGCATCTGACAAGTAGAACACAAACAGATTACTATGGAAATAGCAATTAAACAGACAAATCCTTTTTTGCCAAGCAGTGTTCACAGTTTGTCACAAGCATTCTTCTTTTACTTCCCCAAATATCTATATTTAGGTGTACATATAAGAAAAGGTTTTTTTCCTTTTGGATATTCTGCCAGTTTTTTAGACAGAGACGTTACGTACAATCATGAGTACACTAGGAAAACCCTAGAAAGTCAGCAAGTAGAATGTAAATGGCTGACCTCCAAGAGCATGAAGCAGATCAAGAAGCCCTTTTTGTCTTCAATGAAATTTTTTTTAAAGAAAATGTTGGGCTTTTTTCATGCTGGGATCAATGCATTTATGGCTAGGCATGAGAAGAGAGAAGTTATTATTTGTCCTGATTTAGCAGTTTCTGGGATTATTCTTTTGATTTCTTTTTGTTGTCTTCATTATCATCTCTGGTAAACTAATCCTCTTATGTTTTCATCTTGCCTTTGTCACTGCGGTACGTGTGCAATGAATACCTTCCTCCACGCAGAGCTACAATGAGGCAATAATTGCCCCCTGACAGATGGTGACCGGAGGTCCAAAAGGTGCAGAAAGAAGCTTCAATACCACAGTGCTGAGCACTGGGACAACTCATGAGGTGAGTTGCTTCCCCAGACCTGTGCGGACCTGCGAATGAAATCAATCAGCACACAGTGGCTTGGCCACTAGAAAGTCCTGGGCATGGGGTAGGTCTGAACTCTGCCTCCCGCTGCGGGGTTTAGGCCATATTCCACAAAATACAGTCTAGGGTCTTCTCCTGAAAAAGGAAACTTGAACTTTTTATTTCAAAAAAACAAGCACAGGTTACAGGAAAGTGGAAAAAGGAAACAGGACAGAATAGGAGGAATAAATTTTGCTTTTAAAAGAGACCAGAAGGAAGTGTTTCCCCATAGATTGATGAGAAAATACCCACCCACAATTCACATGCCTGTGTCCAGGGGCTCATTCTGTGGCTAAGGGATTTCCAATCCATATTTCCTAACTTTTAAGACAAATATTAAGGCATAGACTGAACTGGGAGACCACACATCACGGCTATTTTTGAACAGCTAGATTATAAAATAATTTGTGACAAGATGGATCCAGGAATGCTTTTCCAAAATTGTCATGAAAAATGGATAAATAATGGGCAAATGTATTCAGATACCTCATCCAATATTTACAAACAATATAATTTTGAAGTGATAAGCAATTTCATGTAAATGGCCAAACATCACTAGATAGAATCTACTCATAACAAGTGATTGACTTGGTAGCATGCTGAATGTCTTACATCTCTACTTCATACTCCATATTGACATAAGTAGGATTAGTATGAAAGATAGTGAGCATTTCTGTCATAAAAAGGCACTTCACTGCAGTTTCTGAAATAGTACATTGCTATATGATGTCTCAAAGAAAGGAACAAAGTTGTAATTATTTCACCCTGCAAAGTCACCCAGAGACATGTGAGTGTCTGAAGTCTTCATATTTAGACACATTTCTGGGAATTATGTTACTTAAAAATGAAATTATATGAATATATACAGAGGAAGTCTTCAGGTTGTTACAGCAGAGTGGATTGTTACTTCATCTTATGATCCATGATGCTAATGAAGGAGATGATTTTAAGTAGTACTTCTCATATAATAATAAGAAGAAAATCATGAAGTGTAAATGACTGAGCAAACCATCTTCTCCAGAAAGCCATGTAACATTAGACCCACAATTACAGTCTTTCTGTAAGCCTTTACACTAGAGAAAATTCCTTCATGCCAACACTTAGAGGCTTCTAGGAAAATTAAAATGTGTTAGGAGTGTTTCATTTGCTTTCTCAAACTGCACTTGCCCTTTCCAGGATGTGAAAATATGAGATTGACAATAATTCTTGGTAATTAAATGAAGTACAGAAAGTCTAGAATAGATTAAGCAGAGAATAATAGTTTGTGATTTGTTTTCACAAAACAGTGTTTCTTCAATTTCTCTTTTACACACTACAAAGCCTCCACTTGCTGCAAATTATGTCATGTTGTAGCTGCCATATAAGAGTAAGCATGCTTGACATTACAATGACACCAGCTAGTATCACTGCAATTATAGTGGCTTGCATATTTTCATTACAAAATCAATTTTAAACTTATATATTTCCTAATAATATACATGCAACTCAAAAGCTGGAATCCTGATGATTTAAGGAACCCCTTATAACCCAGAAAACGGTGATTAAAGCCAAAATGTATGTATTTGGCAAACCATTATAGTTTTGATGGATTCATTTGTGTCTTTGCCACAAGTTTTGTGGAGGAGCTGGCTTTGTGACCCTAGAAGCCAAGAACCAAACAGGGAAGGGACTCTGTGGAAAAAACATAAAAGCACAACCAGCTGCTTAGCTCCTCTTATCTGCATGGGAAGGAAAATAGTAAGACTTTTTCTGTGGATGGAGCCAGCAGCTGATTATCATATTGTTCCCTTGGCTTGTCCCTCCCATGTCGCAGTGAGGGAGGAGGCAGACTCCTGCCTGGTCCTTGATGCCACCTGAATGCCTGGCTGTGAGGCACCCACTCACCCCTGTGCCAGAGAGGCTGGGGAGAGGCTGGTCTTCCTCTTGTGTTCTCCACCTAGACTAGGGTAGGAGAAAAAGGAAGGAAGGAAGGGAGGGAGGAAGAGATAAGGGGAGAAAGGGCAGAAGGATGAAAGGATGGAAGGACAGAAGGAAGGATGGAAGAACAAAAGGAAGGATGGAAAAGCAAAAGGAAGGGAGGAAGGGAAAGAAGGACTGGGATTCCTAGCAGTCTACTCTGCAAATAAAACATGGCCATTTTCAGAAGCAGACTGAGGCAAAGAGAGAGTTATTATCAATATTGTTTTCCTCAAACCTTCCTCTCTTTGTTTTGTTAAAAATTTCACAAAGTGTTCCCTGAATATTACATCTAAGGAATTTTCACATCAGAATCTTTCTGAGATTTACAAATATTATCTACTAAGTCATCCAGATGTCACCATAAGTGTCATTTTAAAAGTGAGAAGAAAAGAAACATAACAACAGTTAACTCCATCACTACATGCACACAAAGTAACTGAGAGAGTCTCCATCACATGCAACCACCGATGAAGAGCATTAGAAGGAACCTTCTCATTCCAAGAGAAATGCATGAATTAGCACTCTTCCTTTAAGAGGTCCTTCCCACTGCACACTTGATGTTCTCTGGGTTGCAGAACAGCACAGGTATAATCTAGGCTCTCATAACTTTGTGTCCTTCTGTATTACCTTTGGTGTGATTTGCAATCCTGAGAAGTAAAAAAATGAATTCCTAAGAGACAGAGTAAGGAAATAATACCAGTTAAGACCTAAGTATTCATATGGGTGATTTAACCTTCTATTTTTTGTGCCAGCTGGACAGAATATGGCCACTGAAATTTAAATCTTCTTGTATAAACTACAGATGATATCCCTGGGGTTAGGGCCATTGATAAGGCTGATTTTTTTTTTTTTTTCCCTTTTCTTTCATAGTCATGTATTGGGTTTGCATGGCAAGGTTTTGGTAGTGGGGGGGCTAAAGGGGTGGCTTCTGTGAGAAGCTACTAGAAGCTTCCCCCAGAGCTGATAGAGTGGAACCCACCAGATAAATAATTGTTCTGTAGTCATGCCAGATATATTCTGCATGCAAAACCATCTCTTAGTAGTCTTGATTTTAAAGAAGTTCATTAAACACTGAAAAAGCTGAGTCAGCAAAAGCCAAGTCAGCAAATACAGCTTTAGTGCCTGTCTGTAATTAGTTTAGACATTCAGACAACAAAGGATGCTAAGTTATTCCTCTTTGACAGTATCATAAAAAGGGAGAGTCAAAAGAAGCCAGAGCAGATTAGTGTACTACATCGAACAATTTCCATGGGGAGAAGCAGTCATTGTGCAAGATGCTGCTGAGACATGTCAAAGTTACTGGTAAAGAATTCATTACTGAACACATACTCTTTTCTCAATGAACCCATTGCTAACTATGTCTTCACCTAATCCATTATGACATGGCTCCAAGCTAATAAAACCCTTTCCTTTGGGGTATAGAAGCTTGGGTACCTCAATATGAGCTTTCTAATATAAGCAAATGAGTTTTTCTTGTTCACTTAGCCACGCCTAGTTGTGTTCACTGGAATAAATGAGAAAGATGTATATCTCTCTTCTTCATCCTCCATGCAGTATCAGCTTCACAGGTAGCTAGTAATTAGGGCTTGTAGAGCTTGCTGATTAATATCTAATTTTAAAGCTTCTCATGGTGACTCACCTCACACTCAGCATAATGCAAGTATTCCTGTGTAAGTAGCAGGGCTTATTATAGACAGAGTATGTGAACTGATTTAAAGGAAACTGAATTTTCCATGTTTATGGACTTTCACTTGAACAAAGGACAGAGGTATAAACTCAGGAGTAACCCTAAGTTCTTAATGCCATACTAGTAGAATTGAGGGAGATGTGTCTAAAAATCATGATCCTTTATCACTCCCTGCCTTCCTGACATTTATGTTTCAGACACCAAAACTCAACATATACCATCAATATTTAATATTTCAGTTTACCCAAAATCACAGGTTCTGCAGAACCCTAGCAGCTCAGTGTTGAGCATACTGATGCCTAGTTCCTCTTTAACCCCTACTTTGGATGCACAAACAAGTCGTTTCACTGCCAGACTTATCTGGGCAGCTTGTGCCAGTCAGTGTCTTCCGAGTCCACTAGTAAAAATGCTCTCAGTGAAAGTTGATGATGATTATAACTCCTTTTTTTTCTTTTTTTTTTCAATGAATGAGCGGTGTTTTTCTGTCAATGTCTCCTTCAGATATCTGGTTAGCACTAGAGCTGAGTGTAGCATGGGAAGGGGCTGTCTGATTATGGCCTCTCCCCCATGAGCACTGTCTTGCAGGCACCCTTATGTGGCTCCCCACTCTGCACACTGGCTGTCAAATAGCTTGTTAAGGGGTGTATAATACCCCTGGGTGTTGTACAGGAAGCCCGTATAATTGTGTTTCAGGGATATAGACGCTACTGCAGAGATCAAGTTCTAAAAACCAAAATGAGAGAACATTCTTGAGTTTTTTCTTAGATCTGGGACAAACATTCTGTTTATTTCAGTGGCAGCTCTTAAGATCTCAGGGGAATAAGATCCAAAGTAACTGCACCCCCATCACCATAGGCCAATGAAAATGCACATGCCCTGAGAATCACTGTAAGTATAGATCTTGTTTCTCTGAGCACAAGACTACTACTGTCATCTGAAGACACAAGGATCTAGGCAATGCTGCTTGCATCTGCTTTACAGAAACAGTTCCATAGTAAGATCACAGAAAGTTGGTAGCTCCAATTCTAATTACTTGAGAAGAAAGTAAAACTTTTTTTGAGATGATTGTTTCACTATGCTTGCTAACTCCTTTAATATAATCAAGAAGATGCAATCTGCTCACCAAAGAATGTTTAGTTGATATGTAAAGCTGATTTGTCATATACCCAAATCTCGTATTTGGATATTCATGAGCAACAATGATTGATGTCAGAAATTCAGGTTGGGGTTTGTTGTTTTTTTATTTTTATTTTTCCATTAGTATAAACAAGATAAATAAAAAAAAAAAAAGGCAAAAAAAACCCAAAACAAAACAAAAACAAAAGAACATAATACAAGAAGGAGAAAATAAGAATAAGAAAATTATATTGTTCTTCTTATTACATATAAAGAAAAAACTTTTGACAAGAAGTTCTTGCTAGTATAGCTGGGGAAGAAAAAAAGAAAGAAAATTATTGTGATATTGGTGTAAATGATCAAAATCGTGCAGGCAGAAATTAAATTGTGTACAATGTAACTTAACTGAGGGATGCATTTTCTAGTGTACAGGAATATACTGTTTGGGACACAGGAAGCAGGCTTTTCATCTCTGGTGTTTCTGAGTCTGTCTTTTAAGAGACCAGGGATTTCCTCTCCCATAGAAGATGTCAACCCACTTCATAAGAGAGAATTTCAAAGGACTTCCACTAAAGGGTTCATTGATGTCAGTATCCAAAAAGATCCGTGTACCATTTTTATCATTAGTCCCCATGTTCTATCCAGACTCTTAGGTGCTACAGCTTGCGGTGTCCAAAATAATTAGGATTATAATTAGTAGGTCTCATTATTACCATATTACCATTATTACCATATTGGTTGCAAACTCAGGTAGGGAAACAGGATAGGCAAGACAATACTTGCTCTGTCTGTAGGAATTTACACCTGCTTCCTTAGCAGAATTTGAGGACAGTCATTTTGTCAAGTCTTGGGCAGACTTTTCACACTCCTACCTTCTAGGTCACCCATGCTGCACAATACTTACAGTTGGCTACTGAAGAAACTAAGAGAAGTGTATATCTTTCCATGATGGAAAATTTCCCTGTTCTCTCATCCTGAGTCTGAGCCTGGGGGTCCTTCATACATATGCAAAGCATACAGGAAAATCTGTTTCTCAATGCTGCTAGAATTTAAATGTCCTGAACGCAGTGCCTGTTCCAGATTAAGCCCGATCCTACACACTTCAGACAAGAAAAACTTCCATAAAATATCACCTCCAGCTCCTTTCCTTCTCCATTTTTCCCTTAGTTATTTCTCTTTTCTTCTCTTATTATTTTTCTTTTCTTTGATATCTCTGTTTCTAGAATGATTTACTAGCATAGTAATGGACTTCACACAAGGTACCTGTTTCAACATAGTGCAGAGAAGAAAAATGTTATTTTCTTTAGTTTTAACCTGTCCAACAAAATTTCCAGCTTGAAACAATCCTTCCTCTACAATGCATCATTCTGCATGTGATTTCTTGATCTGATGGATGCAAACAGTAAGAGGCTCCAAGGCTGACCCTCTAATAGTGGAAGTGTTTTCTACCTGGTTGAGGCAAGTGTGGCTATGGAGTTTATAGCAGCAACAGATTCCTGTCTCACAGCAAAAATCCATTAAATGTTCTATTTCTGCTATTTTGTGGCTGGGCTTTCTCCTCTGTTCCACAGTGTCGTGAAGACCAGAGAAAGAAAGAGAGTCTGCATATTAAATATTGATTCAGTTTTTTGAGTGTGTGCCCCCTCCCCCAGTATTGCTGTTGGTGGTTTTACTCCTTGCATCACAGCAACACCCTAAGTTCCCGATGGAAAGGAGGGACCCTGCTGTGGCAGGCACTGTACAAAGCTATAATGAAAAGATAGTCCCTGCCCCAAGGGCTTACTTAACCTTTTTAATTACTGATTCAGTTTAAGATTGCAGTCCTCACAACTTGAAGTATTCTCTCTCTCTCTCACTCAGTCTTTTCTAAGAACAGAAGAGACTAGACTGTCCTCTGGCTTATAAAATGAAGAATTTTTCTTTAATGCTCCTTTTTCATCACATTTTACATCAGTTGTTTCTTCTATGGGTTAGCCCTGAAACACATACATTACTCACTGAAATAAATGAAAACACATGACACGATACTATAAATTCACCCTTCCCCCAACAAAAGCCAAGCCATTTGAACTGCTTTAATTTTTGCAGTTTTTGCCAATGAATTGCACAAGCTCAGGCATTGAAATTCATCCTGTGAATACAGTATGCCTAGCAGGGTATTCATATTGCAGCACAGACACCAATGGGGTCACTACTAAACCAGAAGTGTACTCCAAATATAAAGGGCTCTTCTTTTGTGGGTTCACAGAGACTGCAAAAATATTACTTATCTGAGATAAACAACCTGGCTTAGGCTTAGGTTAATAATTCAAACTTCATCTATTCAGAATTAGGAAGTTAATATTCTTTTCTTCTGAATAGAAGAATGAAGGGAATTACTGTTCTTTCACATCTGAAATATAGTTCAGTAAAAAATCTGTACATTTGGAAATAACAAAATTGTTTTGATTTTGTTGTGTTGTTTTTTTTACAGAATAGCATGGTGTTTTCTCCTGACTTTCACTGAAAAAAAATGGAGGATTTCAAAAGAAATGAAAGTGTCCATTTAGACCAAAGAAAAAGAAATTAAGGCTTTCTTCACTAAACAAAGTTAGTTTTAATTCTTTTAAAGTCATGAGCTGCTTTACCAAACCATTACTCATCAGAATATGTTGTTTGCTGATATTGCAAATATAAGGAATCTTTGTCTAAGTGTGAAACTTGCCACAGGGAGTATTCTTTCTTTGTTTTAAACAATATTGTTTTAAAGATCCTTTTTTAAAGTATTTTATCCTCTGTACATTTAATTAAAACCAACTTTTCACCCATTTGAATGAGAAGCCTGCAGGGGTATGAATACAACTCCCATTTCCTATCCCTAGGGTTCCTATCCCTAGGGTTATTTTTGAAGAGTGGGTTATATTGAAACACTTCAGTCTCAGTAAAGGGATCTTGTATTTTAGAGTCTGGATAAGACCAAAATTTTCATTAAATAAAAACAACAACAGCAACAATACCCAGTATAACCAGCACTTTCTTGAGTTCACCACTGAAATGCAGCTACACCTGGAGTATGCAGCATCAAGCTCTATCAGTGTTAAACAACAGGATTTTGGATGCCTGGTTCAGTATTCAGGAATGTTACCAAGTTACAGTAAAGATATTGGAGGAGGGGAAAAGCTAAGGAGACAGACAGACTGTCTTTGCTTCCCCTGCATTAACACTGCTGAGTGTACAGAGCAAACTCGAGTCAGTGCCAGAACATTTGAACCGAGCGTCGAACCCACTCTAGGCCTTCAAGCAGTGCTCTGAAGCACATCTTCCAAATGTTCTCTTTGGTAGAGCAAATATTGATTCAATACAACCCATGGAAATGACAGAACAGGCTGAACAGGCTGTCCATTCAATTTGCAACATTTTCCCACTACACCTTTGCTACCCTCCCCAAGCACTTTTACCAGGGGAAAAGTAAAATTTTTACACAATAAGATTTATCTCTTTTGCTTCTTGAATATTTGTGGCTTTAAACAATGAGCAGCTACAATGTCAAACGACTGCAGTTTGTGTTTTAAGGAAAGCTGCATTTTTGGCATTGTCTAGTTTGTTTGTTTGATGATAGGAATGTTAAGCACAGTACAATTGCTGCTCCATCCTAACCTAACATACTGCATACATCACATTTTACAGGCTCCCAATGCTATCAGAAGCAAACAATACAGGACTGAGTAGCTGTGTGGTTAATGAAAAGCTGTATAGTAGCTCCACTGTCCATGAAAACTGAACTGGGTTGTAATAAGGACTCTAGGGCCACCAGGAGTTATTTCAGGCCTTCAAGCAAGTGCGATCCTCGCTGCTGTTCATCTCAGCTATTTTCTGTCTTCTCCTTGTCACACGTTGCTTACTGCCAGGCTCGAGTGTCCTTCCCTCCCAGCAGCGTGCAAGCCATGCCCAGGTGGAAGCAGCTACCAAGGGGCAGAGGGTCCAGGATGGACGGGGAGAGCAGAAGTACCAGTGGCAGTGACTGGGGTAAAGCTGGTGGGACAGAACCTAACCTACCAATTCCTAGCTCAAGGGAACTGCCTTAAATTGCCTTTTCCCCTCTCATGCTAAGACTGACATAAAAGGAGTTTGACAACAATATCTCACAGGCTGTTGCACTGTAAGGTTAATAAAACAGAGGGATGTGCAGTCATCTCAGAATATTTTTGGTTGTTTTGCAGATGACAGGCTGGGTGGGGAGCTTCTTTTGCTCCTCTTCTGATCCTTCTTTTCCTCCTCTTTTGATCCTTCTATGTTTGTGTTTCTTCACACCCTGAACACATGTTCAGAGTGAGAGCTGAAAAACAAGTTAATAAAGAAGTTCTGTGTATTTCCCTTTTCCTGAAATGTTCTTTGTCATACATAAAAGATGATTGATTTCTTATACAAAGAAACTCTAAAAGCAGCCGCAAATAGGGCAATCATATTCACCTTGAAAAGAGGTGTGCTTTTCTGTTGTTCTTTTAATGTAAAATGGATTAATATTTTAACCTTAAAGGCAATGTGAGTCACTTTTGGAATGCCCTGATGAGTAACAAAATGCAAACTTGCACTTTCTTACGCATCATGATGGTACTATGCAAGACACAGTACATGCCATCTACTTTCTCTCCTTTGCTTCATAGCAAAGCACTGTCAAAATTGGTAAAACCAAACTGCAAATGATTTCACTATCCTGCACCTACGTATAAATTCACTTAGTTCATCTCACGGCAGTCAATGACATGACAGAAAAAACTGCTATAAACTTGGTAGGGCTGTGAATTAGGCCTGATACCTTTGTGTGTGGACAAGTGTGAGGGAACAGGGGCAAGTGATGTTTCTAGAACTAGTACAAATCAGCTTGGCCTATGGACTACTTTAGCTCATTTTGCTGCTGAAAGGCTTAGCATTTGGGTTCTAGATAAGTATAGGGAAAGGGAGGAAAACAACTAATACCAGATTAGCATGTCCTTTCAAAAAACCTCAGTTTTTAGCATTCTTTTTCATTTACTGTTGCTTTCTGATGCACAAGGGAACACATCTGCCTTTCCTTGATGCTGAAAAGGGTAGTCTTGGGGACCTGCACTTTTCCTGGTTTTATATTCTTTCATTAAGCATTCACTTTTGCTAGCTGTTACAGAAGAGATACTGGACTAGATGAACTTTGGCCTCATATATTATCACTGTGCACTTGGAGGCTAGCAGTTGTTCTAGAACAAATAAGTCATGTGTATTCTAGAAAGGGAATTATGGTGCAAAACATGGTTTATAATGATAAAGACTTATTTGTTATAAAAGATGCAACAGTGAAAATTACTCAGTGAAATGTTTTCAGAATCTAGTAGCTCTTCCTTAAGAATAGCCTCATTGTTATCAGTTACCTTTAGCAATGTTAAGGGCAGAAAGGTTATATATTATGTTAGACGCTGCAGGAAAAATAAATAGCACATGTATAACTAGCTAATTGGAAGTTCATATGCAGAAATATGTATGTGTTCGGTGATAAAAGCAAATAATGGAACTAGATTGACGCCAAGTCATACATAGCTCCATTGATTTTAGTGAGCTACACTGACAGGAACCAGCTAAAGATCTGTGTCATCAGTTTCTCAGTAGTTTCATCTGATTTATATCTGTGTGTAACTGGAAGAGGATTAATTTATCCCTACCATAACTCCAAAGACTTCAAAGAGGTTTTGTGAAATATCCAGGAGAAAATGAGATGCTCCTAACCATATATTCTTCTCAGAAATTCACTGGATTCCACTTGAAAACACTATACAACTCTGAATGTCTTTTTAATGGAGTTGCCCTACAATAAAATATGCCTGATTAAGTGCTTTAAGAATCATTATCATTAAGGCTCTATGTGTGGTGAATGTCATTCTCAAGGCTTTTCTTTCCCTGATTGTGATGAAAGGGACATAATGGTCAGTTTGTAACGAGTTTTGAAAGACTGGACCTGATTTACTGTGGAATTGTTGCATTTAATATGAGTATTAAGTCACATTTTATTCTGCTACATATTTTCTAACAAAAAAAATTAAAAAAAAAGAAAGACTTCTTGGTTTTTTTGGTGCTTATCTGAAAGGATAAATACAGGGTAAGATATCTGCACCATCTGATACTCTCCACATGAAGAGCTTACTAACAAAATTAAAGTTGTAGTATTTCTCACATACCAGTTAGCTTAGATAAAAACCAGAGTGAAACGAAGAGTATGATTCATTGCTGTAGTCCTTGAAAATGCATTTAGACTGCCATCACAGGCTACTTATAAACTCTAGGTTTCTAGCTTTTAGGTTCAGATATGTACACTAACTACCTCTTGGCCATATGTCAAACAAGGTCCAAAATGTATCACTTTCCCACTACCATGCATGTTGGTTTCTGTTGAAAGGAAAATCAGTCATGCCAGCAAGAAGGAAATCACAGCATATTTCAAAACCAGGTGTCTTTGGCTGATCAGAAAAACTTATTTAATCACAGAGCATTATGCTGCTGGATATGAACAGCCTTTCAACACATGTCCAAGCTATAAAAAACATCAGGAGAAGGTTCAAATAAACTGAACTAAAAAATTTTAGATCTAGACTTACTTTAAATGTAAAAAAAATTTCTTTCAATTCCCATGTCAAGATTAACATCTTTGTTGACATGAACAGTGGGATCAAGTGCACCCTCAGCAAATTTACCAACACCACCATGCTGTGTGGTGTGGTCGACACACTGGACGGAAGGGATGCCATCCAGAGGGACCTCGACAGACTTGAGAGGTGGGCCTGTGTGAACCTCATGAAGTTCAACAAGGCGAAGTGCAAGGTCCTGCACGTGGGTCGGCGCAATCCCAAGCACAACTACAGGCTGGGCAGGGAATGGATCAAAAGCAGCCCTGAGGAGAAGGACTTGGAGGTGTTGATGGACGAGAAGCTCAACATGAGCAGACACTGTGCGCTTGCAGCCCAGAAAGCCAACCGTGTCCTGGGCTGTATCAAAAGAAGTGTCACCAGCAGGTCGAGGGAGGTGATTTTGCCCCNGCGCTGGCACAGGTTGCCCAGAGAGGTTGTGGAGGTTCCATCCCTGGAAGTGTTCAAGGCCAGGTTGGATGGGGCTTTGGGCAGCCTGGTCTATGGTTGGATGGTGTCCCTGCCTGTGGGGGGCTGGAACTAGATGATCTTTGAGGTCCCTTCCAACCCAAACCTTTCTATGATTCTATCTATGTAAAGATGGGGTTTTGTTTTTGTTCCCTGATAAACAGTCCCTCCCCATCTTTCTGGTAGGCCCCTTCAGGTACTGGAAGGCCACATTTAGGTCTCCCCAGAGCCTTTTCTTCTCCAGGCTGAACAAGCCCAACTCTCTCAGCCTGTCTTCACAGGAGAGGTGCTCCAGCCCTCTGATCAACTTCATGGCCCTCCCCTGGACTCGCTACAACAGCTCCATGTCCTTCTTTTACTGGGGCCCCCAGAGCTGGATGCAGTACTCCAATTGGTGTCTCACAAGAGCAGAGCAGAGGGGCAGAATCACCTCCTTCAGCCTCCTGCTCACACTTCTTTTGATGCAGCCCAGTATAGGGTTGGCTTTCTGGACTGCAAGCGCACAGTGTCTGCTCATGTTGAGCTTCTCGTCCATCAACACCTCCAAGTCCTTCTCCTCAGGGCTGCTTTTGATCCATTCCCTGCCCAGCCTGTAGTTGTGCTTGGGATTGCGCCGACCCACGTGCAGGACCTTGCCCTTCGCCTTGTTGAACTTCATGAGGTTCACACAGGCCCACCTCTTCAGCCTGTTAAGGTCTCAAAAGTCAGGGCCCAAAACTCAAGGTTTCCATGGATCCCAGCCTTAAAATTACTGTTGAATGTTTGAGGTAAGTTGATTCAGTTTAGTAGAGGTGGTGTTGAAGGAGGCAATTTATCTCAAGCATCTAAAAATTTATATTTAACATTCTAAATGGAGAAGGTCTGCACAATATCATGTTAAAGGTGTGAACATGGATCAATTCTACCTGTATTGTGTAGAAATATAGGGTCTGGTAATGACCTAGGTAAGATATTAATGTAGAGAGTGGTGGCTTGTATCAAAAAGTAGAGAGCTGTGATTCCTACAATACCAGGTAGTCCATGAAATAAAAATAAATACTTGTTATATAGACAAAATATGGTATATTTTTGGCTATTAGAAACGTAATCATCATCTTGTTTTCAGGACTTCTACAAACTGCATTTCATTTGCTTTATTGTGTCAACCTAACTGGAATTATAGATAATACTAAGGACAACTAACATTCCATGAATCCTTCAGTGTCTTTTCGTGTATACAATTCATAGTTACACAAGTACGTGACTTTAATATATCTAAACCTGGCCATTGGCATAAAATTGTTCTTCAATTCTTTATGGTCACAAATTTCATATCAAAACAGAAATGAAGTGGTTGTGTTACCATTTAAACTGCTAAAAAAGTACTTAGGTGTGAGGATGTTTTCTGCTTTATGCTGTTTTCTGAAGTGCTTAAACTGAGTATACTTCAAAAAACTTCACTGCCAAATGAAAAAAAAAAAAAATTAAATTCCTTTCCTCTGCTATTACACATATTCGTGATAAATGATGCTAAATATGTTATCATAGGTGGTATGATACCAGGAAATTCCTGACCACCAAAATATCAGACAGATATGGATCTAATTGTAATAAGGGACTACCACAGATAGACAGTTTGTTGTAAAAGGTTAAGGTTACCATCTGGAACAAAGTTCCCCTGAGTCTATCTGAAGTAAATCAAAACATATTCTTCAATGACTCTTCAAATCTCTTTGACCCTATTCTGGTTTGTCAGGAAGGTTAGAAAGTTAGAAAAGGCTCTTTTTGTTTTGTGATTCAATTAAAATAAGTTTGGATAGGGATAATTCTTTCATGGATCATAAACAAAACATACGAGAACTGAGATGAGTAATATGACCGTATTGACATAATGCTGATGGAATGTTTGTTGTTAAAATATTTTAAAGAAATAGTAATTTGATTGAAAATGTTAAAAATGTGAGGTTTATCTTCTTTGTTCTCTTTTAGCAACATGCTATCCAATTATTGCTTTCAACCATTTTACAATTGACATAAATCTACCTCTTAAAATATGGCTGGGAATGTTATATCTATGAGCATCAGTATACAAACTAGTCTCTTATTCAGCATTTTTATTTCATCAAGGGCAATTAGATTATTTTTGTGTATGACTAGATCTCCTTTCCTCTAAAATGCTGAAGCTCTTTTCTTTCTGATGCTCAGTACATCCACGTTCTCTAATAAACAATGGAAATGTGAACTTTCAGACCCTCATAAAAAACCTAGTTTCTGCATCCAGCTTGGATGTTGAATGCATTTTAGGAGTTCTGATGCTGCATGATTATAATGGGAGATTATTTCCAAGAGACCTATATTTTATAGTTGTAGCAACAGATGATCAGCTTCTGCTTAATAATAATGATAATGACAATTATGATATTATTAAGTTATAATAATATTACAAGTATAAAAAAATAATAAATATATAATATGAAGTAGACAAAGGTCCAAGTTTTCTGATCTCCAGCAATGCAAAAATCAAAGCAAAGAAAGATAATAAGGCCCGATATATTAGAGACTGCTTTCAAAACTCCTTCACATCATTCTCAGCAAAATATGAACCAAACTGCTCAGTAACATGAAGATAAAAGGGAGCAGGTAAGATTCATATACCAAATTTAGGCAATGAAATATCTAAATCTGGAGGCTGGTCTCTTCATAGTCCTTTACCAACAGGGGTCACCCATATCCTGGATCTATGAGTCATATACCAAAATATTCCCATGGTTTAGAGCCATGGTGTACATGCCATATGTATATCAGAATGAAAGAGAGATTTGGAACAGTTCATGAGCATAAAAGAGAAGAGGCCATTTCTCTTTAATGGAATGGAGCTGGTCCTACTTGCCTGTACTGTCTTTCTGACCCCTGTGACCAGGAATTTGAAGTATCCAGCATCCCCCAGCCAGCCTGGCTTTGCTAGTCATGTAACAGCCCTGCAAGAATGGCGGTGACCCAAGGGCTAGACACCCCTCTGGTATTCTCAGTGAATACTGAAAGGCTTCTCCAGCCAGAGAACGGATTATGCTTCTACCATGCATTTCCCTCTGGATGGGCCTATTTCGTTCCATTGCCTACAGAGATGCCCTAGTCAGGCTAGACCACTAATCTCGGCACAGAAGTTAGATACCTAATGTTAGTAGCACGAACACATCACAGAATGTGCTCCACCAAAATGATTGCACACATGTACTGCAATAAAAAGAAGTTTGCCAGAGCATGCCAGAATTAGTGACGGAGATAGACTAAAAGACAGAAAAAGAACTGGGAGGGAATGGCAGGGAGCTCTTCAGAATGCAGCAGTTGTGCAGTGTTTAAAGGCTTTTAAAATAAAATACCTCTTTTAATGTCCTCCCTCAAGACTTTTAATTGAAGCCTTATGAACCAGATGACTGCAATTGTTCCTCTGGGAATAATAATTGTTGGGAGTGCCCAAGAGAATGGAGCAGAAATACTAATCCCAAAGGTGGTTAAATGAAGCAGTGGGCATGAGTTTGGGTCATAAGCAGAAAAGCATAATGCCTTTTCCCAAAGGTTCTGCAAAAAGAATGCAGGAGGAAAACTTGTACAGTACTTGAAATTTCATCAGTGTTGCAGTATTTTGCAACATGCCATTAGTTAGAAATTGAGTTCAGTTTACAGCTGTAGAGAACAGAGCACAACAATGGCTTCTAAGGTAAATATAGTCCCCGAAAATTTAAAATGGTGTCTACAACAGGTTAATAAAAATGTAATTTGTTTTCTACAGGAAATTTTGAAGAAGCTGCAAACATTATCACTTTGATGTGTTTTATTCAGGACGAACTTCCCAAACTGCCATTAAAATTTTAGCCCTGAAAAAATGTTGCTTGCTAAAATGAAATTTTGCTTTTCTGATTTTTTTGTAAGACTTCAGAAAATAAACACCAAAACAACCCTTTGATTTTTTTCTTTTTTTCACTTAAAAGTATCTTACTATCTTTCTGATATGATCAGGACTTTGTTCAGACTTACAGCGATGAGCTGTTTTCAGAGGAAGGGAACTGTAGATGCAAAATGTGCACCTCCTGGGCATTTTTCCTATCTCTACTCCAAAATCTTACCTTGACAGATGCTTATCAAGGACTCCCTTTCCCATTGTAGATCTATTCCTGATGGCAATTTCTGCAGTTGTGGCCCATTGTCTATCTATTTACTTTACTTAAGTACAGGATCATTGGGCCATCCTTCATAGGCTGCCATGGTTCCAGAAATTGAAATATCTACAGCTTGTAGAGTTTGTAACTATTTTGAAAATACTCATTGCAGTTCTTAGGCTTTCCTGGCATGTGCAACAAAGTGGGCATGAGCACACACTGTAAATCCCACTTTGTGGAGCGGCAGCAGATCTGTTGCATTAGGGTTATGTAGTCAATCTCTGCTTGGGCAGCAGATCATACTCTCCCTAGAAGTTTGGGGCTCGGGGACCCTGAGATAGCCAGTACATGCAGAGTCCCATCATCTATGAATTGAGATGCAGCAGCTCTAGAGAGTGCAAATGAATCAATTTTTTTCTCATGGAAGGAGGAAGGTCTCATCTTCTCAGTAAGTTTCAAAAGGGATGGGAACTTATTTGATCCCTTCTGATCTCTCAATACATTTGCCTTAAAAAAAAAGGCAGATGTTTTAAGTCTCTTATTCCTTGTGACTCCTTGACCTCCTGGTGGCTGCAGAATAAAGGCTGTTACTCATTGTTGGTCACTGATGGCTTGGTTTTGGAAGATGAAGGGCAGTATCTGTAAGGAATTTTCCTGTTAGGTTCAGTATTGGCATATTTAAGCATTGGATTTAAAAATTAGTAATCTTTGGTTGGTAGGAATATTTAGCGATTCATAACTTGTAACCGGTGTTCAATGTAGATTAAAGAAGTAAAGGACTAAAGGAGAAAATGGATTTTACCAAAAATAGTGGCCTAAAATATTTCCAGAAACCAACTTCAACACCTTATTTCACTCTTGAGATTAAATTGAACCTTATTTGTAGGCCAGGATACATTTAGCTCAGAAAGCTTGTTGTGAGATTGATGCTGTATAAATTCTGTGCTGGACCCTGCTGCTGTATTAAGCAAGGAAGTACTTGCAGGGAGAAGCAACATCTTTCATCACACCGATTACCAGGCTCTCAGAGCTATAAAATGTTGCTATTGATACGTTAAACCCGCTGTTGCAGCCTACCATTGAAAACTGTATCTGTCTCCATCTTCCCATGTGTCTGCATTAACCACAACAGCAAGACCCACAATGAAAATATTTCTATTAATTGAAGATTTCTCATTTTCTGGAAGGAAAAGATGAGTTTTGTAATACTCTGGTTCTTCTTGTTTAATGGAGCATTGCTCCTTGCCTGTGCAGATGAATTGCAAAACTGGAGGGTGAGCACACATTTTCTGATTACAATGACACTGTATCGCTTTCATTTAAAAAAATGAAATGATAAAAATTAAAAGTATAAATCATTTCTACCAACTGTAAAACATGTGCCATGTCTGTTGGTGTTGAGCTTGTTTCAAATCTGGGCTGCAAAGTTATTAATTTGATTAGATTCTTATGATGTTTGCAATATGTATACATGCAGAGACTGCTTAGAAATGTGTGACAGTTCATAATGGCAAGACAGTAAGATACACACACATATGACCATTCACACAAACACATAAGATCAATCCATATACATTTAAATATGACTAAATTTAAGTATGAATATGAACTGTCTTGTTATATTATTTCATCTAAAGATCCATTCTTACTAACTTATCCAAATTCCATGCAATCCTAGCTCAAGTATTTACTGTAATAGTTCCCCTTTTCACCCTGCCATAGCACAAAAGTGTCCTTGGCATTCTATAGCCAACTTAATAAAACTCTTTAAAAATAGCAGTAAATATTGGGGGAAGCATTGCACAGCACAAGACTAAGAGAAGGAAATGATTGCACAGAAATACATTTTTTCTCTTGGACTCTGTCACATCCAAAACTTAGAGAAGGTTCATTTTTGCAGACAGAGTTATTGCAATGTCTCTACAAGATTTTTGGCACTGAGTCTGGGAAAGCAGCATAAAAGGCAGTGGTAAAAAGGCACAGCAGGTGATGATGCCACTCAAAATTCCAGTCTGGTACACTGCTCCGTGGCAAACACTTCTGCCTGAGCCTTCAAGCCTGGTTGCTACATTTGCAACCTTTGAAGACAAGGTAGATGAGTCAAATATAGAAGAAGGAAGAAAGTATTCAGCCCTAGGAGAAGTACTGCAACTGGGCTGTGGCATAAGAGTAAAAACAGGAGTCAAACAAACTACAGCTATATCTGGAAAACGGGTAAAAGAGTCACACAATTGGATCTGGGTTTGGAAAAAAATTGTGAGAAAAAAGGATGTATAAGGTATGAATATCAGTGGATATAAGGACGGAGATCTCAGTTACTTGGTTTTCCTTTGGTTGTCAGTCTCTTCCATCAAAGAATACAAAATAATACACTGCAGATTAGGAACCAGGTAAGTGGAGGTGTGAAAAACAACAGAGATAAATACATCCCTGGTGGAACTCCACTGAGATTACTGGAATTATTTCAAGGCATGAACTAGGGCCATAATTTCATATTTATATTTATATTCATATTTATATTTATATTAAAACCTTGGAGATTACAATAAACTTGAATTATGGAAAATCTGACAAAATCCTTTGTACAACCCCTCCAGATCCCACACTTGGCATAGTTTGTTTTGAATACTAAACCATAAGTTTAGAAAGCACAAAGCACAGTTGATTGATGTTACTTTTGTCACTGTACTTATTTGAGGAATGTTCTAAAATATTATAGTAAAGGTGATATGTAAGTAAAACAGAATAAAATAGACACTACATTACAGAATAAAACCCCTCAGTTTTATTGCTCTACAACCGCACAGATTTTGCATAGTTTTAAGAATAGTAAGTCTAATGCCCTGCCCATTTTCTTCCTTGTGTAATATTTTTAGTTTTGTTTTGTTTTTCCTGAAAATTGACCAATCATTTGCACATCCAAAAATCAGGGTACACAATTTCAAGTCATTTCACATCTGTAATTTTGTAATCATTGTAACACTGCATTAAAGAGCAGCAGGAATAATGTATTTTCCTACTGCTAGCTGGTATCTCTCTTGAAAGAATACAGAAATGTCAGTGCCTGCTCATATTTTACTCTTGAAACACAAACAAGACAATGGAACTCTATCACAAGTGAAAGATGAGAATTTAATAGTTGTCCAGGGGTGTGCAAATTAAAGCTGCAGACTGAATAGCAATTTATGGGGCATAAAACCCAACAGAGAATGAGTAGAAAATAGGCCCGGGGAATTGTTGGACAACATTGAACTGTCAAACGTGAGGTTGACTACCTGCACCTTAGCTGCAGCTGCAGTATGAAGAGAGCAGGATAGAGGAGTCGATGTAAATGCCTCTGACTTCAGAGCTTGTATAAGATTTTGCTGGGTAATTTGGAGGAGACAGATGCTGAGGTAGTCAATTGTAGAAAGATTCCCCCTTGACGGGCTCTCTACCAAAGAGTACTGTTTTCCCTTCCACCTATTGTAAAACATTGTAACATCTTCAGATTGCTTTACTGAAATTGGTATTTTTCAACAGCAGCAAAAGATCTTTTCCTAAAAAAATGAAATTTTGGATGAATAGGGGCCTCCTTTTGCATAGGCAACAGATTCAGCTGTAAGCCAAGAAGAAAGAAGGTACCTCCAAATCTCCAGAACTGAATGAGGTCAGAGGACAGATTGATGGCTTCAAGGAAAGGACTGGACTTAGTGAAAGAAGCTGAAGTTAAGAGGTCAGAGTTATGATGCTGAGTGCTAAAAACATAAAGCTACTAGTAGCTCTGCTGCAGACAACTCCACGGGCAGATTGACTGCAGGGGTCTATAGCCCACAACCCTTTGGTAAGCCTCTGACTGACTTCTCAGAGGAGCAGCTGCACCCATGCCCAGCATCCCTCCACCCCGTCCTCCGCACTACAGGGAGTATGTTATAGCTGAGGCAAATTATCTGCCTTAATCATAACAGGCTGAAAGCTCCAGCAACTTTCCCTTGAATTGAAGTTGAATTAAAAAAAAAATAAAATAATAAAAAATATATATATAACTAAAAGGAAAGAAAAACCTATGAGTGAAACCACAATGTGTATTTTGCTTAGGGACCTACTGAGTTTGAAAGCCGGCAAACACCTCATAATAACTTGGTTACTGACTGAAAACAGAACAAATTCAGTTTGATTTAGGTTAGTGGAGCACCAATGATTCATGGCATTAGTCAGCCAAGTACATTCCATCAGAAATCAGACCTAGTAGCTAGAAATAATACCAAAATTGAGTAGCTTCATAGGATTTGAAGGATTCAATGCATTTTTTTCTCAGCAGAGAACATTGTACTCTGGCTTCTCAATTCACAGGAGTTTTTCATAAGCTTCAAAACCCTGAAAAGATAGCTAGGCTGCAAAACAATCTGTGCTTACATTTCTAGCTATATCCATTGTGTATGTACTAGTAAGTTTCCTCAAAACTAGATAATAGGCTTAAACTAGAATAGCTTAGAGCTGACAAGATTCAAATATTGACACCCCAATTAGTGTTGCTATTATTTTCCATTTGCATAAAGCATGGCAGGTTAGACACTTTCTAGAGGTTTTAATAGAAACACAAGAAAAAACTTTAGCCAGTGGAAACTCATCCAAAAGATGGCTATGCTCTACAGTACAAAGTTTGCCCCATTGTCCATGCACAATATGGGTACCAACAGCACCTTCAGGTCCTCAGTTATCAGGTATGATGATTTATTGCGGTTGCAGATCTACACCAAAATTTTTTACTGCTATGAGTAGTCTTATTCAAACTTAGAAAAGCATTTGCAAGAATAGGTTTGAAAGTAATAAAAAAGATCTAGGATAAATTGCATTTCAGGCAAATGGAGAAGTCATAAGGAATCAAGAGGAAGAGCAAAAGCATGAAATAAAGCTGTCAGGTCAATGTGGCACAGAACTGATCATTATTATTTCTTTTCCTACATTTGCTTTCATACTGAATTAATTATTCTAGATACCTGAAAAACTGTAGGAAAAAAGTCCTTTGCAGAACAGTCTGAAAAAAAGAGAGGTAGCAGAGACTGTTACTGTAAAAATATAGAGAATTTAGTGCTCGACCCCAAGATATCATTAGACCCCCTTTACCACCTTGAATTAGTCTGAGAGGGAGAATTCCCTTCAGATATACTATGGCTGGAGAGTAAAATCTTCATCATTCTGCAATATGATCAGTGCAATAGGAAGTGTTTGCAGTTACGCATGTCCCTCTCATCAGCATAAAAACCCGACTATTTCTAACATGATGCCCCTGGCTGAAGTAAGTTAGAGGAATACAGTCTAATATCAGCCACACAAGACTTGACTACATGCTCAATGTAAACTCAGTCATTTTTGGTAAGAAGTCCACCATTTCTACATTAATGCAACAACTTTAATCATATGTTTTGATGACAGCTGAATTTCGCACACTTTCTACGCATATATACACAGAGACACATATGCAGTCTCACAGGTGCTATTATATTTAGTTCCAAAACTTGAAATTTAATGTTTATTAGAGGAGATAATTACTTTTAATTGCATTGTTTTCCTTAATTTTTACCATGAAAATGGCAGAGTTGACATATGTCTTGATATGAGGTTTGTTTGCTTTTTTAGGGATGCTCCTTTGAAAATGATTGCATTTTTCAACAGAACAGTAAGCGGTTTTATTAATAACATGAATCTATTTAAAGGACCTCTTGGTGTATGCAAATTTACTTTTCTAATTAATCTAAGAAAATGCTTGATGGTCTCCAACTCAGAGTCTAGAACTGAGAACAAAAATATTCTTGTAAAACTAACACCTTGCATCTGTTTAATTAATTTATGGGTTTCTGGTAAATAATTTTAAAAATACTTTGTATGGGCAATGTTTGAGTGGAAAATAATTGCAATAGGAAGATGCATTAGAAATGCAGATTTTTAAAAAACCTTATTAGCTCAATATGCCTTCTGAATTTGATATAATTCCATTTTGGTTTAATGCTCCCTTATGAAGACATAGCAGAACATAAGAAAACTGGTGTATGCTTGTTTTGCATTGCCAGAAGCACAGTAGGTATGTTACAGTCTTCTCTGGGTAAGGAACGTGCAGCTGCTCCAGAAATAGGGTAAAAACTACATGGCAAACCTAGTTGCTTCATGGAAATGATAATGATAGAACTAAAATGATTGCAATAACATTTCAGAGACTGAACTAAGGCTTTAAACTTGAGCTTCTTGGACCATTGAGGCACAGGTTAACGGCTAATGATTTTACCCATCTTGGCTGTACAGCAGATATGTACCTGTTCTCTCTTCCTAATATATTTCCCAGCAGCAGTAGCCTTTTGCAGTTGGACATCTCTCCCTCGAGACAAACACAGGGCTCTGGTTTGTAATCACTGGGGTTCTAGCAGCGGTGGTGAACGTGCTCATGACTTGGGGCGATACACCCCTGTCTCTGCCAAGGTTGCTGTACAACAGTAGGAACAACTGCATAGAAAATGCATCAGCTTTCCCATCTGCCATATTAACCTCCCAGCACACAGGAGCAGCCCAGCTGGAGAGACTCTCAGCAACATTCATTCTCTGTGATTGTGAATCAGGTTCTTAATTTGAGTGGAGGTAACTCAGGAAAACTCTGGAATGATAAAACATCCTGAGAAGCACGGCTTGCTTCCCAGCTTTCTCTTGCCTTCTGGTAAAAGTAATCTCTACCAGTCCAAAGCTTTGGCAGACTTTGTAAAGATGGACCTCAGGTTGGGTCTTCTGGCTCCCACCTTCATAACAAACCCTAGCTCAGTGAGGGGCGGTCATCCCCATAAGTTTGCTCTCCCACTCATGCAATGCCTTTGCAGGAGAACGCTTTTCTGAAGACTGACATGTATGTCATCGGAATATTTACTCACATCCATAATTAACAAGTATGAAAAAATTTTGTGTTAGCAGAAACATTAGTAAAGATGCAGTTATAGTAGCAGAAGCTTTCCTTTGGCAGGTTTACTTTTTTTTTTTTTTTTACCCCCTCATGTAAGCTATATCTCATCCAGGGTTTGGCTGAAAAAGCCATGGTGTATCAATCAATTAAATCTGAGGTGGTGTTTGTGCAGTTTCAAAATTGATGTGACCTTTTGACTTCTAGAAATGCAATAGCAAATAGCCCAAAATGTCTATGCTTACCTGGACAGGTCCACTATGTGAATGAATTCATGTTTTGCATTGGTAATGATGATTTTAAAAGTGAGAGTGAAGTAAAATAAAATAAAATAAAGTCTTCATTCTTGAACAATAATAGATTCCTTATTTACAAAAAGGCTTTTAATGATTAGAATCATAGAATCATAGAATGGTTTGGGTTGGAAAGGACCCCAAAGATCATCTAGTTCCAACCCCCCTGCCATGGGCAGGGACACCCTCCACTAGACCAGGTTGCCCAAAGCCTCATCCAACCTGGCCTTGAACACTTCCAGGGATGGGGCTTCCACAGCTTCTCTGGGCAACCTGTTCCAGTGCCTCACCACCCTCACAGTAAAGAATTTCTTTCTAACATCTAGCCTAAATCTCCCCTCCTTCAGTTTAAACCCATTACCCCTTGTCCTGTCACTACAGTCCTTGATAAACAGTTGCTTTCCATCTATCCTGTAGACCCCTTCAGGTACTGGAAGGCCACAATTAGATCTCCCTGGAGCCTTCTCTTCTCCAGGCTGAACAATCCCAACTCTCTCAACCTGTCCTCACAGGAGAGGTGCTCCAGCCCTCTGATCCACTTTGTGGTCCTCCTCTGGACTCGCTACAACAGCTCCATGTCTTTCTNTGAGGGTGCACTCCATCCCACTGTCCATGTCTCCGAGAAAGATGTTGAACAGTGCTGGTCCCAGTACCGATCCCTGAGGAACACCACTCATCATCGTTCTCCACTCAGATATTGAGCCATTGACCACTACTGTTTGAGTGCGACCATACAGCCAGTTCCTTATCCACTGAGTGGTCCATCCATCGAATCCATGTCTCTCCAATTTAGAGACCAGGATGCAATTCGGAACAGTGTCAAATGCCTTCCACAAGTCCAGGTAGATGATGTCCAACACCCTTCCCTTGTCAACCAGTGCTGTAACTCCACCATAGAAGGCCACCAAATTTGTCATGCATGATTTGCCTTTGTTGAAGCCATGTTGGCTGTCTCCAACCACCTCCTTATTTTCCATGTGCCTGAGCATAGTCTCCAGGAGGATCTGCTCCATGATCTTGCCAGGCATGGAGGTGAGACTGACCGGCCTGTAGTTCCCTGGGTCCTCCTTTTTCCCCTTCTTGAAAGTGGGGATTATGTTTCCCCTTTTCCAGTCAGCGGGAACTTCACTGGACTGCCAGGACTTCTCCAAAATGATGGAGAGTGGCCTGGCCACTTCATCCACCAGTTCCCTCAGGAGAAAATTAAGAAATTTTATATAGGTATATAATTCTGTTCATTATGCTAATATATATGTTCCATGAATAGCATCTACTGAAAATCAAGAAATAATGTAGTGGTTTTGAAAAATTGTCTCTTTGGAAATAATAATAATAATAATAATAATAATAATAATAATAATAATAATAATAATAATAAACAAACAGTGAAAGCTGTGGCAAAACTGCAAAATCTAGGAATCTGAATTTTGCAGAAGTAACAGTGTGCTTGAAAACCTCAATTTCTTGTTTTGTCCCAATAGAATATTTGCCACTGCACTGATTTATATTACTTTGAACATTAATCTTCTCCTTTCATTCTTCTTTGGTGATGTGCTATTGTCTTTTACAGAGCTTCATACCATGCTCTGTTCTGGGTAGTTCTTGCTTGGAGTTATTTGTGTCTGTAAAGCAGAAAAACTTTGGTGTTCACTTCCTGAGCTTTTATTTTAGGGCTTGGAGTTTTCATAGATGCAGACAACAGTGATTTTTTATTATGCTGCTCTTGAGTTTTGACGAGTTAAAACAAGTAAGAGTGTTTCATTCAATTTGTGTAAATGACTGACAATAACGGGATTACACTGGTATAATTTTAAAGCCAGTCTATGCTAGTTGTATAGCTGTACTTTGAAGCAACCTACTACTACTTTGATATAATTTTATTGTACCCTGATATAGCACCTTCTAATTTATGACTGCTGTGTTATAACAACAGTCATTGACTTATTAATGTAAGAATTTTTCAACTCCTCATATTTGTGCCATATCATCAGCTGATACCGTTATCACTGTTGGCTCTTTGGCAAGCACTAATGTTTTGTTAATGCACAAGTCTTAAGAGGCCGGAACATAATATTGATATATGAGAAAACCAGTACTGACTTCTTACACTAGCAGAAAAACTGAGCTCAGAATGCCTTGTATTATAATTGTTGGGATCTCATTTATTTATTCTGGTGAGGATCTCGTTCAAATCAGTAGTGCCTTTCACAGGGCCACAGCTGCAACTTGTAGAAGACATTATTTTAGAGAATAATTATGTCCCCCTATCACTTAGTAATTTTAAAAAGGTATTTCATTGGTCATCATTATGAAAAAAAACCCACATCTAGAAGGACTTAAAGGTTTAGCACCTGTAAAGAATTTTTAAGCACATGCTTAACTTTTAGCAGATCTGTCCCATTCATCTTTCCTAAGAATGAAAGCCCATGCTTAAAATTTCCATTGAATTTGACCTCAACAAGAATAGATTAATTGCTGATTGTGATGCAAGATTTTTTCAACTGCATTTCCCTGGAGAAATTTCTGTTTAGGTGATGTCTGTTTTCAAGACATATCCATCAGAATGATTCTTTTGTGTTTTGGGTTGTTGTTGGTTTTTTTTCCATTGGTGTATGTGGAGGTCCTGAGACATGGAGACATGGAGACTGGGAATTTATCCTGACCCAGGGACTGCACACGGGAATTTTCTTCAACAAGATCAGTCAAAGAGAATAAAAGAAACATGAGAGTGGGAAAAACAACACACTAAGTATAAGATAATGACACAGAAGCCTTGTTATTGGCATGTAAACCTAAACTTTGCACAGTAAATGAATAAATATGAACTATTTTTATATATCGATTTAATTAACTATTTCTCAGTGGGATCTAAACTTCAGTTTGCTTCTTATATGTTTTCAAGATATTTGTATAAATAAAATGAAAAATGGTTTTAAATAAAATAACTTCTCTTGCACCAATAATGTTTCTAATAAAATGGACAGAAAATGGTATTCTTATATGCTGTAATGATACAACTTTTTGTGTCTGTATACCTATGAAGCTCTATAAATTACACTATATCATAGAACCATAGAATGGTTTGGGTAGGAAGGAACCTCAAAGATCATCTAGTTCCAGCCACCCTGGCCTCCACTAGACCAGGCTGCCCAAAGCCTCATCCAACCTGGCCTTGAACACTTCCATGGAGGGGACATCCACAACCTCTCTCGGCAACCTGCTCCAGTGCCTCACCACCCTCATAGCAAAGAATTTCTTCCTAACAGCTAATCTAAATCATCCCTCCTTCATCTTAAACTCATTACCCCTTGTCCTGTCACTCCATGCCCTTGTAAACAGTCCCTCCCCAGCTTTCCTGTAGGCCCTTTTAGGTACTGGAGAGCTGCTACAAGGTATGTCCCGAGCCTTCTGTTCTCCAGGCTGAACCACCTCAACTGTCTCAACCTGTCTTCATAGGAGAGGTGCTCCATCCCTCTCATCATCTTTGTGGCCTTCCTCTGGACTCGCTGCAACAGCTCCATGTCCTCCTTATGTTGGTGGCCCCAGAGCTGGATGCAGTACTCCACATGGGGTCTCAGGAGAATGAAGCAGAGGGGCAGAATCACCTCCCTCAACAGGCTGGCCACACTGGTTTTTGATGCAGCCCAGGACATGGTTGGCTTCCTGGGCTGCAAGTGCACATTGCTGGATCATGTTGAGCTTCTCGTCAACCAACACCCCCAAGTCCTCCTCCTCAGGGCTGCTCTCAATCCATTCTCCACCCTGTCTGTAGTTGTGCTTGGGATTGTCCCGATTTTGTTGAACTTCATGAGGTTCATACAGGCTCACCTCTCAAGCCTGTCAAGGTCCCTCTGGATGGCATCCCTTCCTTTCATCATGTCAACAGCACCACACAGCGTGGTGGTGTTGGTAAACTTGCTGAGGGTGCACTTGATCCCACTGTCCGTGTTGCTGACAAAGATGTTAAACAATGCTGGTCCCAGTACCAACCCCTGAGGAATACCACTCGTCACTGATCTCCACTTGGACATGGAGCTGTTGACCACAACTCTTTGAGTGTGACCATCCAGCTAATTCCTTATGCTTATCAAATAGATAGCTATTCAAGTTTATAATTGCCAGTATAATTACATCTGAGTAAGTGGGGGTATTAATGTGAGAAGTGGATGTATGATCAGACCTAGAATTTGGACCTTTGTGTATATTTGAAGAAAACCTTTGCCTTCAGAAACCTCTCTGAACTGAAACCAGAATTCTGTATTTCAATATTCACCACTCAGGAATGGAAGACATGCATCAGGTCCTATTCGTTTCCATACTACCAGGCTATTATAATTCTGTTAAAATGCAGTATAATCAATAACAGCCCAGAACAATTCACACTGAGGAGGAAAGGTATTAAAGAATTTGCCAATGTGCAATTTTTATTTACACTTGAATTTATGAAGCTATCAGTAAAAACACCACTGTGTCATGGTAATATGTGCAGACTTTATCTTCATGTGGTGTGTGTCTAAGACATATACAAGGGAGAAAAATTTAATAACTGTTCTATCAACCAAACAAATGCATGACAAAAGTTAAACTGGGAGAAGGTGCTAATATGTCTTTGGTTTTAGAGGAATGACAGATCACTGAAATAAAATCGAGATGCTGGAGCCACAAAATCACACAGGAAGCTTAACTGATCAAACAAGTTCAGGGAAAAGAAGGTGGGATGAACAAGAAGGGGACAAGAAAGGTGATTAATGGGGCAATCAGCCATGACCAGAGAAAGTAGGTTGCCTTAAAAATATTTTCTGATTCTAAGTATTTTTATCCCAGTCCAAAGTAGTAACAAAACTTCAGAAGAAATGTATGTAGGAAAGAGTTTTGGTTATTGTAATTAATCTTTTGGGTTTTGTTATGTGTTATGCTACTAAAAGAGAAACAGCATTCCTGTGCATCATTTCATCTGTTTTTACCTTTGTCCTGACCCAGAGTTTATAAACTAGAAGAATATGTACCTCCGTTAGGCTGGGCGGTGTGCAAGAGACAGGCAGTTTCTGGGACCAAAGAGAGTTAGTTAGTTAGTTAGTTAGTTAGTTAGTTAGTTAGTTAGGCTAAGTAATCAGAGGAGCTTCTGTCTCTCAGGTGATATGAGATCCACACCAAAACCTCATGTCTAGGGGTTCAAAGTCAAAACCACTATCTGAGTTCCTCTTTGTTGCAGTAAACTGAGATTTGCATTTGTGTGAATTCAGAGTAACTGCTTGAGTTTCCATTAGTGAGATGGTAATAAAATTTATCATTAAAATGGATATGTAGGGAGCTAGCAAGCCCTTTGTTGATCAAAGAGTCATCGCAATTCCCAGGGAATTACATAGTGTGTTTGAAACTTACAGAATACTTGAGGGTTAAATAAAAGGAATTGCTTTTATGCTATGCTGTTTTGCTTTAGGTACGGAAGTCTTGGTACCTGTCAGCAGCCCTTCTTCCCCACCAGCTTAGCACTGGCAGCCTGTCCATTCCCAGAGTTTAGTTAAGATTTTGGGCTGAATCTTTAGAAATATGTTCCCTCTGTTGCTGCATATTCTGTGTATCTGTGTGTTTATGTGCAAGAGGCAGGGGATGAGATGAGTAGGGCAGGGGTGGAAGCTGTCTTGGCTTTCTTTTTCTTTTGTGTTTTGAGCTGAAGGATGTGGCAGGAGAATGCCTACCTGCGGGACTGGGAGATTTGCAGCCAAATGCCTTTCCAAAGAAGGGGAAAAGATTACAAACATCCAATAAACTGAGTGTTTCTGAGTGTATTGCAGTTGTTTACATCTGAAAGTTACAACAAGGTCAATAGGAAAAAATGGTCAAAACAACCAAAAAGAAGAAAGAAAGAAAAAAAAAAAAGAAGGAAAAAAACCCTTTCTCAAACTTTCTGAAAGGTTAAGACTATTTTAGCACTTAATTACAAGCCTTTCATTTCCACTGCGCCAAGTATTTATCCTAGAAGGGATACATTACTGCTTTGGCCCTTTAAAAAGTTATTTTCTCAAAAGTATTTGTTGCAGCAATTATATTGAGATACGTTGCCTTTTAATCACTCCAAGAACTTTTTTGCACACATACATTGAGTTACACATCTTGACTCCTCACCCCAAATAAATCTGAGCCTTTGGCAAAACTGGGGTACCAGTTTTGTTACTACAGTTATTTTAGCAAGTGTCAGCCAGGTAATGTGCTTTTCAGTATGGGTGTGCTACCACAGACAAAACAATAAGAAATATCTGTAAGCCAACTATTACTCTCCAGGGTGAGAGATATGTCAAACCCTTTAAAAGTGGAAGTCCGTGCTGTTTCCCCCTTGACAGGAGAGGTAGTTTCCCAGACTAAGGCTGTTATTTGGCATCCTTGCCGTTTGACATACTCACCGTTCAAACTGGCAAGCTTGAAGTGTGATCACTGTTTCTGAGTCCAGGACACTGCTCAGCCTTTCACCCTTTGGGATATGAATGTTTTGGTCCAGGCATTCCCAGCTGAAGAGTTTGCAATCTTTGTTCCACACTCTTATTTTTTCAGAGATAAATCAGTAATTTTGGAAATGCTGCCAAGTCCCTCCTTAATCTCCTTGTTAATATCCCCTGGCCTCCAGTCTGAGGACTGGACCATACCGTCAGATCTATTCTTTGTTCCCCCAGGGAACTTCTAAAAATATCAAAGGAAAAAGCAATGCCTTAGTGAAGCACTGTGTCCTGAAGTTTATTGAGGACTGAGGCATCATCAGAGTCTTTCATGTGATTAATTCTCCTCTGCAATTTGTGAAGAGAGCAATCTCTGAACCAAAGGTATGGCAACACACCAATAAACAAATGAGATGAGCTGTGGGAAACAACATAGTAAACATGAAATTTTGGTGGGGAATGTATTCTCTTTACTTAAGTAGGGGACTGGGAAGAAATGACTCTTTGTTTTATAAGCTGCAAACCCCAAATGCTTCTTGCATGTGATCAAATATATGAACAAAGTGGCAGGAAATTCTTAGCCCATTCTGTACTTATTTACTTATTCAGACTGATATAATCCTAGTATAAACCTGATTTTTTAAAAGAAACTGCTTAAGCAAATACAAAAGATGTTTTGAACAAATGTGTCTTAGAAATGAGACATTTCTTTTATACTATTTCTATGACTTGGTGAAGGAATACAAGTATGAAAGCAGGGTAATGGAGGCAAAATAGATGACAAAGTAAAGTTAATAGAAATGACGAGTGGAACATCAAAGATTTTCTGGAGCTTGCCCTTGTGGTAGCCATATAGATTCATAGAATACATGTGTTAATGGCCAGTCAGCAAACCTTTTTGCAATATACTTAATTGCTGAGGTGGAAGCGATCCACAGGAAAAAACAAAATCAAAATCAAAAAAGCCCCAGGAAGCTTTGACATAATTGATGGTATAGAAAATAATTCATTAAATAATTACATGGAATCATACATGACCAAATGACTGCAAAATATTTTGAAAGATGTTCCTCATCTATGTAATGATCTCTGGTGATTATGCACAAAGTAATCTTGATCTACAAACTTCTTACTTATTCTTTCAAGGTGCAAGTTCTGCTTTTATCACCTTTAGAATTTAATTAATAGCAAATTCATATTTCCTTTCATAGTCTAATCCTCAAGCAGTTATACAGGTGAGGTTTCCTAAAAGTATAAGAACACATCTTTGAAATTACATTCTGCCTTTCAGTAGTTCTACAGTGTTCAGAAAAACTGAACTTTATTGCACCTATGACTGTTGGTTAGGGATTTCACAGTTTTGCACTAGATTCTTTTGATTTGTAAACTCTGGGAAAACAAAATAAAGCAAGGAAATCAACTATGTTTGCATTAACTGGCAGTAATTTTATAAAGGAAAACTTCTGTCTCCTATTGTTTACAAGTGACAATTCTGCAAGGATTAGTTAGCAAATGAGTACAAGACTTTTTTTCTCTTTCTTTAAGGTTTGATAAAACCCTCCCCCCTTTTCCCCCCTTCTTTTGCAATAACATCTGAGTCTGTGGACTTATGCAAAGTTTATATTCTATGACATGGCACTTGGTAACAAATTCTGTTCACACAAAAAATAGCACTTCAGCTGTAATTAGTGCTCTAAAAATTATGAGCAGTTTGTGTAAACCTCTCTTTTTTGGCACTACTAGAAGTCAGCTGTGATTTCAGAGTATAATAAATGGATTTGGTTGAATTCCCCTGTTGTGCTGTGAGAAGAGCTTGTCTTTGGCTCATTTAGATTCTGAAGACTTTGTCCAGTGTCCAGATGCACTTTTAAAATATAGTTAAGAGAATAATTACTGAATATATTGAAGAGCCATTCCTATTTTTTTCAGTTTATGCCCAGCAGATTTCACAATTGGCACAATTACTGCAAACTCATTTGGCAAAGAGCCATTATCTTCAATGGGAAGAATGCCTACTACACTAGTTCTCAGTCTTATCCGTTATTAACAATGTGCATTTAATAACTTGCAACTAATGGTCTTCAAAGCAGTCCCAAAATTGCTTAAGCTGCTTCTCACAGTGTTTGAAACAAGTTAACAGCTTCTGTAGCATGCAAAGGCTGAAATACAGCAATCAGATGGCTTTTGCTGTATCTGTTCAGGAATAAGCATGACTGAATAAAGCTGTTGCAAGAAGAAAGAATAAGTTGGAACAAGCTAGCCCTCCCAGTTACTGACTACCTGAGGCAAAAATCTGCAGTGGCATTGAATTGAACAGGTGATATGTGGCACAGAGAATCCTTCTCAGCAGCAAATTCTTTTGCCATAGTACTGTTAGGGAACTCTAAGATGGTGGAGGTTGGTAGGTAAGATGTGAGATTTTGCTTTAAAGATCAAATTTAAATGTGGATAATTTTCTCAATGCAAAAGTCAGTCAGACTGCTTCAGACCAGAAACATTTGCATGGAAACTGTCCAAAAATTTTTTTTTAAAATTTAACTCTAGATTGTTGAACTGTTTCCAAACTTTAGTAAAGCTAAGGTGAATTCCAATTTCATAACGAATCAAAAACTCAATAAAATGCTCTTTGCCACTTTTTTTGTTAGAGACATATCTTAAACCCCCATGTTACTCATTAGGATTTTTGTTAAATTAAAGCCATTTGATCCCTCCGACCTTTGGGCAGTGTGACTTCTTGACTAATTCCTAGTATTTTTGTGAAAGCATTGAACAAAACATTTCTATGGAAATACCTTTGCCAGAAAAGAAAATGGCTTATTGCATTATTGAAAATAGAAGGAAGCCATTCACTGAGATCAAAGACCTTTTATCCCTGTGAAAATTGCCTGCCAGCACATGAGAATCCATGAAAATTCAAAGCAACTTGCCAACTTTTTGTTTTCATGGCAAGTCTGTCTCAAATATTTTTCCTTGGGTTTTCACAAAGACTAAGAATTTTCTTCACAATCATATACTGTCAATTAAATGGGTGAAGGATTGCAGCTGAGTGTTCCCTACAGAGTATGCTGATAGTGACACAGTCTACCTTCCACCTGCAAAGCAGGAGAGTTCATGGAGCTCTCCAGAATATCTATGCTAAGACTCTTGACAAAAGCAAATCTACTCCTAGTCCATTGCTGCTTGTAAAATAGACATATATAAAGAGTATGGTGGGAAATTCTGAAAAATATCAAATTGTAAGTGCAGTAAGCTGAAGCACATAAATAATCACTTTTTTCTTCTTGTGTGGCTCCATTTGTGTTTGGAGTTTATTTTTTATTCCCTTCTCTAGTCTGTGCTGCATTCTCTATCAATGTAGGATAAGAACATAGAACTCCTGACACCAGAATGTCCTTGAAAAGGAATAGATTTCTTCTTATTCGGACAAGAATCTTCATGAAAGATAAGAAAGTGAATGCAGATAACTTGCCAACTCTGCCAATTTGTATAGTCTCGCATTTTAATGAAGATGCTGAAGGAACATGTGAAAAATAACATCCCAGTTGTTGGTGTTTTCATCAGAAAATTGGTCTTCAGCACCTAGAATGAATACAAATATTAGACCTTTGCAAAGCATTATAATTTTCAGGCAATTATACTAGTGCACTGCAGTTTGATGCTGCCACTATTCTATTTTTCTTGGCTGGTGATTACCCATTTGGACTGGTGATTACCCAGTTGCTTCTGTTACGTCCTGCCTGAATTGTAGTGAAGGGCAGCCAACAAGACCACTAAACGAAAGGCTTTGCAACTCCTACTTCAGTGCTAAGGCAGGAACAGTACATTCTAGTTAATTGTATCTCAGGGATGCTTTTAAGGAGAGGAGCATTATCTCCTGACTATCTGATTAACCCTCCCACTTCCATTGCCATTACAAGGCTAACTGCATTCTACATCTGCTCAGAGACAGCATCCTCAAGATCTCAGGCATACTTGTTGCTCTCTTGTGTGGCCTGATATAATTTTCCCAGCTCTGGGTGGTGGGGAATGGGCTACAAATCTCTGCTCCGTGGACCAGCCATGATTATGTAGCTGATCCTGAGGTAGAGAGACCTGAAAAGACCTGTTAAAGCTTTCTCTCTGAGTTTGGAGGTCACACAACTGGTTTCTTTCTTTCTTATTCTTACAGCTAAGCCCCTATCTCTCTTTCTTTGCCACCCACAAGCCAGGTACAGACTGCCAGATTTGCACAGCATGCACCAATAAGGTTTTCCTGGAACTTGAGACACAGAGTGGGGGAATTGTGTGGCATCAAGCTGGAAGCAGCTTCCTCTCATCTGCAGCCACTCGCATACCCACTGCAACAGCATATATCCTCTTTTTGCCAGTGGACAGTTTTCAGAGCCACTTAGGAAGCCAACCTTCCTACATGAAAGCATGCAACCACCTGAAACTTCACTGCTCCTCTCCCAATGGGCTTAAGGATTTAAATCTTTCTGGAAAAAAAATGTGGTTTGTTAGGTTTAGCAGGCCAGGCCAGGCCCCCCAAAGTCACTTCATCACTTCCTAGCTGATGAGATGCAAATGACAGGAACCATATCCTTTCCCTAGGTTCATTTCCCAGCATACCTGCTAATGAATTAGTGTGATACAGTACAGAGTAGCCAACATAATAATTCAGTCAGAATATCAGTTATTACAAGTGATTTTTTTCCTTTTGATGTCTCAGTGATTTAAATCTTGGTTCTGAATTTTCCAGGTGTGCTAACAGCATAAATTGAAACCAATTCTGCTGTAGGTCAGTGAACACTGTGGGAACTTGGATTTTCCAGTTCCTGGAACTCTGCGATTCTTCAGAAATTATTTCTCAAGAACAAAAATCAGTTGCCAGTATTCGAGCTACAGGGAAAGTCAAGCCTCTATGGTTCAAGCACTGAAGAGATAAATAAGAAGCCCAGCCAGTGTTTGTGGGTTCGTTGTTTGTTTGTATTTAATTGCCATGATTTGTTTAGGGTTTTTTAATTGCCATGATTCTTAAGCCAAAGTCATGACTTCTGCAGACCAAATTCAAGGGTTTGGTTTCTGTTTTTTTATATTGCAGTGGTTGCTTATACTTCCAGGACCATTAGAAGGGATTCAGAGGAGCAGGTGATGCTTGGCTGTGACTGTTGACCCCTGAGTAACCTGATGTCTATATCTGAAAGTGTCTCTTTGTGATATCTGAATGGATTTATGATTTTCCATAAATGATTTTTCCCTTTTCTGCTTCTAACATAAGCCCTTCAAGAATATTTTTCTTTTTTTTTTTTTCTTTTTAAAGATATAACAGGCTTTTTAATGGATCTTCATGTCAGCTTCCCTAGGCACAGTGATCCCATAAAGCTAAGAGGCACATGATTAAATTAGGAGCTTAACTACACCTCAGTGTCAGGCTCTGAAAAAAATAACAGTAAATTACATAAAATGGTCAATATAATCTATACCACCTGATGCAGGATATGACATCCTCAAGCAGCATGCATTAACTTTTTAATGCAATCCACTGATTGCATTATAAATCACATATTTGTGTATCAGTGATGAGAAAAGTTTATCCAAAAGGTCATTTACTCCAGGGTTTTTAAAAGGACTGTCTAATTGGTTTCTGAGAAATTCACAGGCCATTTTGCATGGTGTTTCCAGACTTATTTACAAGCCTGTTAAAATTACCCTGCACTTTATTTGTTTTCTTCTTTTATTTTCCCTCATTTTGTTTGTTTGCTTGAATATGCAGGAATGCCGGTGTGGGCTTTTCAGAAGTGCCTTAATATTTTCACAATCATTTTGCATACCACGCAGGGTACACAAACCATACATTGAAACTTACTGTTTTAGCCTATTTCTTTCCCTTTTTAAGGTGTTTATTTTTATTCATAGTGCCTTCAGTATTCAGTCTTGATTTTGTCTGTGATATTTACTAAAGTGCCACCAATAGGATTTCAAAACCCTGGGATGTATCTTTCATTATGGACTGACAGTGTTGAGTCTCTCACACTCGTGGGAGTTACACTCCTTTCTTCCAGCTTGGTGGTCTGCAGGGGGTGAGGGGAACAATCCCTTTAAACATAGAGGAAGGGAAAAAAAAACCCCAAACCAAACAACAAACACATATCGTTTTAGTATTAGCAATTACTGGCTTTTTGTCTGACCATAATCCAATATCATATCAGCAGCTGGACTCCTTTCCTTTCTTTTTCCTCTCATTTTTCAGTCCCCTTTCTGAGCCTATCCTTTCACATCAAAACTTGCAAACAGATGGGCAGCTCCAGAGAAAATTCCCCTGGGAGCTCTCTAGGTCCCTGAAGTAGCTGCTTACACCTGACTCTTCCCACAGATGACAGGGTGCAAAATCTGTCTCCACAGAAGCTGTCAGGTGCAGCTTACAGCTCCCAAATCACAGCACCTAGGTTTGTACAAGGCTTGGCCGGCCAGCAGGTACTGCCCTTTTTATTCTTCGGTTTCTTCTGCTCTTTCACTCTCAGGGACTTTTACTTCATCAGGAGATGTCCAGTAAACCTTTTAAGGGGCTCCCCAAAGTATTGCCTGTGCCTTTGTACTCCTAAGCCTGTGCAGAGAATCGTAAGCTTGTTATTAGTATAATGGTCCCAAGCGCAACAAAGGCTCCCACCTGCTCCTCCATGGAAGGGCGCCTTGGCTCCGTAACAATTAGCATCAATTACGGCAGGGCTGGTCGGGAACTGTGCGCCCGTCCCTCTGTGGGCTGCAGGTGCAGGATTATCCCCCTGACCTTTTGCTCCCAGATCCCCCTCTTATGATGGGAGCAGGAGGCAGTCAGATGAGAGCCGCACGCCCTTCAGCATTCGTGGTGAGCATTAGCTATTCATGTCATTTCCAGAGCGCTGAGATTGGTTTCAGGAAACTACAGAGAGAGCAGCCTCCCTCTCCTTGGCTCCGGTTTGCCTTGCTGAGTGCTCCCGTGCTCATACATCCTCTCATTCCTCGGTATCCATCCTCTTGCTGCAAGAAAAGTAAATTCACGATATCATCTGTGAAGGAAAACAGGGCTGTAATAATAATAGTAGTAGTAGTAATAAAAAAAGAGAGCCCCACAGCTGGCTGGCTGAGTGGCAGACAATAGCATGCATGTAATACGCTTGGATAGACTTCTCTATTTCATTGCCTCAGCTTTTAGGTGCAAATGTGATGTCAGACCTTGCTTTAGTTTCAGTGTGCACTGTTACAGCCACTTGTGAAGGCAAGCAGCACAAAGCCAGACATACCACAGATATATAGGTAGCACTCTGTCATGACAGATCGTTTTGAAAAGATGTCAGTCAACGCTTTTTCTAACAACACTGATGAATTTACACAGTAAATTATATGTGAACACAGAGGGAACAGTATCTTCCAAGTGGCAAAAATGAGGTTTTTTCTTTATGTTTAAATATTGCTCATTGTTGATATGCCTTCAGAAAAGTAAGGGTAGGTTTTCTTCCCATGGACAAGTAACGCTCTTTATCCATTGCAAGTCCTAGTATCTTATAAATTCAGTATTTCTTTGCCATGTGCAAAACTACATACATTTATATATCACATTATTTTCTCCTTAAAAATATTCACCAACAAGTAGGGGAAAAGGAGGGAGAAATCAAGCAAAACAATTACAGAGAAAGAAAAAAAGAAAGAGAAAAAGAAAGAGAAAGAGAAAAAGGAAAGAGAAAGATAAAGAGAAAGAGAAAGAGAAAGAGAAAGAGAAAGAGAAAGAGAAAAAGAAAGAGAAAAAGAAAAAGAAAAAGAAAAAGAAAAAGAAAAAGAAAAAGAAAAAGAAAAAGAAAAAGAAAAAGAAAAAGAAAAAGAAAAAAGAAAAAGAAGAAAAAAGAAAAATTATTTCAAGCCTTGTTGATCCAGAAAAGCAGTGCAGAGCAGAGCTGAGAATGATCTCAGAGTGGCACAGATCAGCTGGACCTGGGCTGGAAGCTGCTGAGAGAGAGAGGAATCCTTTTAGTATCCCAGTAAGTCCACCCCATAGAAAGAAAGACAGTAAAAACATCTCCCGAACGTGTTTGACCTAAAAGTAATTATACACTAGGAGAGCAGTGTATGGTGTCTGTCTGCTTGGGGTTTTTTAAAATAAGTCTCTGACAGTCTGCCTCCGAAAAATAGGTTGCTTTATGAATAGCCTGAACTGAGGCATTGGATATCACGTTGTCCATAGTTAGTTTATTTTTTGGTGTGGAAATTTGACAAGGAAAATAGAATGACTTGAAACTCTAAATGGTGAATTTGGCATCCATGTTCTGAAATGTTTATGTAATTTATCCCAATGATGCTCCTACTTTAGGATATATGGAGGATGACAGCAGGAAGGGATCAGGACAAGTGTTCTCAAAGAAACATTTTTTGATTTTGTTTTAGGCAAAAGACCACAGCTGAGACCCTCTTACATATTTGTGAGTTAGCTATAACCCTGACAATATAACAGTGTAAAAATAGCATGAGTAAGAGGAGAACCAATTATATGGTAGTTAAGTTGGAGACATTTAGTCATGCATTACAGTGATGATATGTCATTCTTAAAAACCAATAACATAAAGGCTTGGAATAATGTCTATTAATAATTATGTTCATCATGGAGGTTTGTCTTTTATATTAAGTTATAAATCATCACCATTGCTCACAGAAGATGTGATTTCTTCAGCAGAGAGAAGACATGGTAGATCTCAGTAAAGGATAACTATGCAGTCCATCATGTCAATAGCCATAGTATTTTTATAGAGCAGGAGATGCTATGGGATTGCAGTCATTTCAGAGTCTCAATTGTTTTTAATGACAGACACTGTAGGAGCTTTAGATTAAAAAAACCATAGACTTCATGCCAGCTGGAGTATTGCATGTTGAAGGAGGGAAAACACATAAGGAAGCTTATAGTTCAAACCTTCACAGTAAGAAAACAGTAAAAAAAAAAAAGGCACTACACAACTTTCCTCAACAGAAGAGACACATGAAGTGTCACAAATCTTCCTTGAAGCTAATACAGTGGCAGAGAAAGAATGCCATGTGTGAGGTCTGTGAAGGTCTTTTCTACTAAGATTTTGGTGGGGGAAGGAGTGAAGATCGTTTAGTTTTGGGAGGAGAGGGGCAAGTTGGTTCTATCCTTTATAGGAACTTTCAGCAAGAGGAGAGAGGTTTCCAATTTCTGGAGAATATTTTGCATGTATACAGTTTAACTGACTTGCCAAACCAGTCTGGGAATAAGTGATATCAATATAAAAGAGAGGGCCCTTTTTTGCTAGAAATGTCATAGTCTTATTTGTAGAAGAATGCTGGTAAAATTGAAAATAACTGTATTGTGATGCATCAGCTGCTGGGAAACTATAAAAGTGACAGAAAAACATCCCTCATTGGAAGGGCTGCTCTCCTTCGAGCAGTGCCTGCAAAGACACTAAAAACACTTCAACTGCATGCATCTCATCCCCTCCCAGCCTAAATAAATAAATAAATAAATAAATAAATTAATTAATTAATAAAGTCGCCCATCTTTGAGGGGAGCATAGCTGTAAATACAACAGAGACAAAGGCTAGTTGTTGAATTACTGTTCCAAGCACAAAGAGGGAATTGAAGGAAAGGAGAAGGGAGGGGAAATCCCTCCGTGTTTATGAGCACACATCAAAGAACCACTTCTAGAAACCTGAACACTCAGATAGGAGGGGAGGAAACAAAGCCTTGATAGGAAACTTGAAACAATTCAATAAACGCCATTGTGCATACCCATTCAATGGGTTCAAGTTACACATTTACACAGGCTTGGGGAGGTTATGTGCTGATACTCAGTACGTGCGAATACGTGTGTGGTGGATCCAGGAAGTATGCTAAATCTGTACAGGTGTAACATTGACCTGTACGTGAAAATGTATGTTTATGTTTCCTATTTTGCTAGAGATAAGTCATGTCCCCATCTTTTCATGTCCCCCACCATTTTCATAGTGAATAAATGAACCCCATTCACTAGATATTTGCTTAATTAATTTTAGTTAGAACTTTACTTAATTTTTTTTTTTTTTATTTTAGGCATCATGTAAATGTTTTTTTATAGGAGATTAATAAGACTCATCAATAATAAAATTAATGGAAAAACAAAATAATTGACTTAACATGTCAGTTTTTCCTCATGTATATGTATTTAAACACACCTACACATATCCATATATATGTTTGATACTTCTCCAGCATATATATGTAAGCATATTTTCATTACAGCCATTTCTGCCACTGATCTTAATGAATTCAAAATGTCTCCTGCATCATGCCTATGCACTTAGATCGGACAGGTAGCAGTGACATTTTTTTGTTACTATATGCAAAATACCATATGAATATCAAAAACAGTTAACAGTTTTAAACTAGAAAAGTTCATGGGACTGTGAGCAAGACTGCAAATTTATGCTGTCTTATTTTGGTTTTAGTTAGTAACACCTATGAATACAGGAGCACCTGGATTATATTATCATCTGCAAATATGACACTGGAGGACATGAGTTTTATTCCTGCTCATTAGAGCATTGGGTTTACTCCCACTTATATTCAACCTTTTGCTATATAGAATAATACCAAAATTACACCTGGCATATAGTTTCATTCTTTTGCTTTGAGACCTGCAGATTGAGGTAGTTTAGGATTGAAATAAGACACTCTGGTTCCAGTTACTGAAATCCATTCTTCAGCTGAGAGGAAGGAAGGAACAAGCTATTCATTAGCGACAAAAGAGCTGAATTTCATTGTTTTTCTTTGGTTCTGGTGTTGTTAAACTTTTTCAAGGTTTTGTTGTTGTTGTTTTTAACCAAATTCAACAGCTCCAGAAATACGTTTCGTAACTAAAATACTTCAAGAGCCTAATAAATACCACTCTTCAATAAAATTAGTGTTTTCTAACTATTAGCAAGACATGTTTATTGCTCATCACAAAAAAACTCCCACCATACATACAACTTAGATGATTATACATTCATAGGCATAGTTTATGGCAGTAGAAATTATGCTATTGCTATCTCTTCTAGTGTCTATGAACATTTCTGAAATTTTATTATTGTTGGTACTAAATCTAACCATTGTGAGAATGTAATTATTGTCAAGGGCCACAAGTGAACAATATTGTCCTCTACAAGATGGAATTCCTTTTGTCACTAGTTCCAGAGCTGCTCAAAACCTCACCTCTTGGTTGAAAGAGATTATAGTAACACTTTGTTTACAGCTGATCCTCAAGTTTTGTTTCAAATTCTCAAAGCAGAGCTCCGTCTAAAACCACTACATTTGCCTGATTTTGTTAGAAACATGTGAATCATCACCCAGCATTTTGAAAATGGATTTGAGTTCTTTTGAAAGCTTGTGGCCATTACAGTCCTTTCCTATAAATGTAGTCTGAGTTACAGACTTGAAACCTGAAATGAGATGAGTTTCCCCTGAAATGAGGTGTTAACAGATATATTTCTGTTTGATTCTTTGCGGGTTTTGGTTCAGATATATCACCTAATGTCTATGCATTATCCAGTTATACAAAATGTGATCACTAGAGTGGAATGCTTTATTGGAAGATACATATACATGTGCATACACGTATATGTACATGTACACATATATGTATATATTTTTTACTTGTATATTTCTGGTTGTTTCCTGTATTACAGGAGGTGTAGAAATGTTCCTTACACCTGGAGAAAAAGGTGAAGGTAAGGTATCAATGCTTACTTACTTCCTGTCCAAGCCCATTCCAAATTTTCTGACTGCCTTTGGGGATGTACTATATTCTGTAAGGATAAGCCTGTAATTCATTACAGAGAATTTCTCTGTGACAATAAATCATTGCTCGATCTTGCTTTTATACCACTTTTTCACTTGCTGTTTCACAGTGGGATAGAGCTCAGCCTGAGACAGGTATCTATGCAAGTGCTAGAAATTTGATCCAAACTATCTGTCCAAATTCCTACTGCAGACAACTGAGGCCTTCCAGAAGGCAAGTTCTTCACCCTGAGACAGTAATCATAGGGTTGGGATGAAGCTCCTTCCAGTGGTATTGATCTGTCCCCATTAACTCTACAGTAAATGTGCAGGACCGTTAAATACCTAACATTTATACAGTACCCTCAGAAATCCTGAACTTTAGCCACTCATTAACTTTAAAAGGGCCAGACTTCAACCTTCTGCAATATTTTGTTGCTTTTGCCTCATTGAAATCAAAGACTGTTGGGAGTCTATGCACCCTTGAGGAACAGTACCTGTGGCTTTGAGCTGCATTTGACAGTCTCTGAGAAATCAAGAGAGGACAGATCTTTTAAGTCCATTGTAGCCTTTGCTGCTTAGGAGACACGTTAGAGAGATTTATACTGCTTAAATTTCCTATATGGATAGAACTCATCACTGGGAAAACCATGCCTCCAAGGAGAGGAGCTTCCTTGTTCATGAATGCCATCTCCAAACTGATTATGGCTGCAGGCGTCTCCAATCTCAGCTCCTTTGATGAGGTTATTACAAGTCAGGATAAGCTGTGGTCTGGCCTTGCAGTGTACTTCCTCTGCCAAAAAGAAAGAAAAAGAAGGAACAAGAGCTCCCAGGACGAGAAACGAAAATTGAGACAAAGGGGAGATACTTTTGAGCAAAGCAAAATGCTGAAGGTAGGAAGAATGTATTGCATCAAAACCTATCTCTAAATTCAATGTATAGAATAATGTATTTATTTTTCAACATACTCAATGAAAAATTTTTTAGAATGTAATTGAGATCTTTGCACTGTTATATCAAAAATATCACACCAGAATTTAGAACAAAACCTCTGAAAATGTGGCAATGTCCAATATCTGAGTAATTTACTTAATTTTATCCCTTTAATGATTGTTTATCTTGAGTTGTTTCCTTTATGAACATGCTTATAAATCATAATCAAACCATCACTTTTCTGCTTATTCTGATACATAGATTTTTGTCTATTCATCCATTTTGGGGTAGATTTTCAATATTTGAATTATTCAATTTTCTTTTCCAAACCCTCCCCATCTTATCAACTCTCTTTAAAAATTATTCTAGTGCACATCAGAAGTAGAAATAGTAATCTATTGAAGGCCTCACTACCCTCCATGTAGTGTAAAAAGAGCATTCTCACCAGTCATGGGTGCAATCTACTGTAACAGCAATTATAAGGGAAGGCGATGAGGACACTTTGCCCACTGAGATTTGAAAGGTAATTTGGGATAATGGGACTCAGTTTGAAAAGGATTTCCAGTCTTGGTGGTATCCAGATAATTTCACTTATGACGCCACTGACAGTAAAGCCACAGGTTTTGTTTTGACAATACGCAATGCTTCGGTATACACCATATACCAAATCACTGTGCTGGGATTAATTCACCATAGAACTATACTCTATTCATTAAGAAACAAAGTATGGGTCAAACAAAAAGGGAACAAATGGCAAACTATTGAAGTTGATGCATCTGTTGTACAGGAACAACAGGGATTTATTTGTGAGAGTAACACTATTAAGGCCCAAGACATTTATCCTGACACTGAACAAAATGTTTGTCATTTTCAAATGCATCCTGATGAAACTGTACTTATACAAGTTGGAAATTGATGTGTTTGTATAGGAACCCTTTGTGATTTTATATTTATATATAACACCACTGTAGAGATATATAATCAAATATCTGTATTTATAGTTTTACCAAAATGATGATATGACTTTACTCAGCTCCTGTCACAACCCTCCAATTGCTACAATCTAACTAAACATTCTATCAAGACTTATTGCCCACCCTTATTGCAATGAATCTCAAATTTGTAATAAAACTGTTGCAACATGATAACCTGAGTCAATTTCTAAAACAAATTTGGACAATGGACAAAGAATCCTGACTACCGTCCATCATGATGCAGAGAGACACCATGTGCTAGAAAAAGTGTAGAAAGATGTAGAACATCACTGATGGGAAACTTTTTGGATGGTCACCAACAGCAACTGGAATTTGGAATTTGATGCTGCATCCAATTGTAGTTTTGTTAGTTTTGACCTTATTATGTCTCTTGCTAATAAGAATTTTGTATATCAAAGTTTGTCAAAAGCTAAAACAAATTATGTCAACCTAACGTGTAAAACACATAAAATCAACTGATTCTGTATTGTGTATATATAATTGTATATAACTAGCATTAATTGTGACCCTTAAACTAAACAGCTTATCAAATAATTGGACTCTTACCACTGATCTGAAATACATCACATATTTACAACATAGAGGCAAGAGGTAACCGTGCTACCACTCTATAAGTCAATAAAGTGGATTGACTGTAGTCACAGGGTGGAGCGTGCTAGCAGTACGAGCAGTAGTTTGGTATAGGCTCCAAAGGTAAAGGCCTGAGCTGTAGTGAGGCCAATAAATCTTATTCTCTAAAAACCCACAAAGGAACAGAGTGGTGGAGTGAGCATCGATACATATGATCTTGGAATTCAGATCATGCGATTGACACATGAACGGTGAGTGGCTTTTTCAAGACTCAGTTATCAAGGAACAAAGTTGTGGGTGCAGGGAGTGTCCTGCATACCTTTCCCATTTCATGTAATTTGACTACAAGCCAACCACTTTATCGCATAAATATGATATCCCAAGTGAGCCCTCTTTGAGCTCTCCCTGCTAAGTAGCGTGGCTGCGTGGTGGGGTGATCTCCCCTTGAGCTGGGACACCTCTGAAGGTTGTTCCTCTAGGCAGAGAGACCTTTTACCAATGACATATCTTTGGTAAGTGACTGATAGCATGGGGAATTAATACTAATGAAACATTACTAATCCATGTAGTTACTCAATATTAATTATTACAAACTTTGCCTATATAATCCCTTAGACATAAACCGTTGACCAAGTCTGGGACTAGGATTGGATCTAGCCACACCTAGACTCTTCTGAGTGGGAGTTTAGAAAGCCAGGGGGTCCACTCTGAACCTCATGAATCAATGGGAGGGTCTTCCTTACCCTTCTGTGTTTCTGGTCTTTGTGCAAATCATGCTAACTCAATTCTGACTCATTTTTTCTCTGTGTGTTTCTTCCATCCAGTAATTAATAAAGTGAACCTTGCCATCAAACTTTTACAACATCATATTAAAACCACACTTGCTAATACCTGTGACAGTAGTTCCTTAAGCAATCTGAACTTTGTTAAATTCCATCAAATTTACTGAACTCTGTCAAATTATTGTTTCACCTCCATAAAACATATTGCTGCTTCTCTCTTTTGAGGGAGGTGGATTCTACTCCTTCGCGACAGAGAGAACATTGGCCACAGAGAGGAGGAAGATGGGACTCTGCTATAGGGGCTCCTTGGCAGGGACTGGCTCAGACGTAAACAGAAATTTGAGTCCATTTGTTCTGATCTTTCCAAAAACATTTAGGCCATCATATTCTATAGGAAAATGGTTGTAAGAAATTTAACTCTGTTGTGTGTTATACTAGACGGAGTGCTGGAAACTTTTCCATGAATATTCATTCAAATTTGAACACGAATTTAATTCTGACCATGCTAATGACCCTGTCTTTCTAAAAATTGCCTAAAATAAGTGTGTACATTCAGATGGAAATTTTTCAATTTACGATTGCAGTTTGTATAAGTTATTTGCTTATAATTATATGTTTAGCTGAAGTGAAATGCAAATCAGTGTACTTTCCATTACATAAAGATGACAAAGGAGCTTTTAATGGCCTGAAGAGTCTTGTGTTGGAAAGACCTTGTGTTTAAATGTAATGGACAAGAAGAGATGACAGACCACACTGGCATTTCACATCTTGCAATATTATTGATGATAAAGAGAAAGAAAAAAGGGAAGGATTAGGAGGCTTGAGACAATAAGTTAAATATTTGATGTATTAAACGTGTGGTGGCAGCAAGGTGCCCACTGTAAATGTCGCTGTAGGAGAGACTTGCTTGCTTAAAAAGTGAGAGACTAACAAGGAAGAGAGGAGTTTTGATTTTAACAGCATTAAAAAGCTACTTGAAATGATGGTAATAAATGATGACTGCCTAAAACTGTTGGCTCTTTGAAGGACCTTGTCAACTAGGGTGAACTTAGAGGCTGTGTTGTAATGGGATAGATAGAAAGATGAAATACTCAAATACATCAAAGTAACAGTCCAATTGAAAGACTTGCTTCCTTATTATTTCTCACACATTCACATCGTTGACTTAGGTAGAGATAGCTTACATAAAAGTAAACCAGTTGAGGGAGAGTGGACAGCCATGGTGTCAGTAAAGAGCAATTGGCACATCTCTGACAACACTGTTTGAGAAATTGGCCCTTAAATATTTACAGTATTACTGGTGATCTGACACTAATCTGTGCAAATGTCTGGTGATAAAACCAGGTTCATGTTTATCAGCCTGAGCTGGTGTCTCTCCATGGCACTATTGCTCACTTTAGAGTTAGATTCATCTCATTGTACAAAGAATGCTATACATTTTGAGACAGTGATGTTTCAAGCCAACTTTTGTGTGTCTGGTTTGGATATCAAATTCCTACTACATGCTGTACATGCTGTAATAGGAACGAAATGTCTCACTATAACATATTGCCACAATTTAGTGTACTAAGTTAAAGCTAATGGCAATGTGTTTATGAAACACTATGATTTCATTGTCCTTAATCCCTCCCTTTCCCCTGTAGCTTACTGTACAACTTTATTTCAAAGTCAGTTCAAGTAGCTACAGGAACATTACTGATGCCTCTACGTGAGCTATCTCTTGGGCAAATAATAAATAGGGAAGAGAAATGGGAAGGAGAGCTGCCAGCAGAAGGCTGGACGGGTGCCCTCCACTGATGAGGTTAGGCTGTTGCACATGCGCTGCTGGTATGTCCGGGAAGGGCTGGCATGCCAAAAGGGAACACTTGTCGGCATGAACCAGCACAACCTTCTAAAAAATCTTGGAAGCATTTAAAGCCCAGTAATTGGGCGTATTCTAGTTTGGTTTTCTTCCAAGTGGGTTCTTCTCCAACTCTTCCTAGCTTGGAAATATTAATGAATTATCCTTACTGCTGAGCAATGCATTTTCCACAGAGAGCTGTTCCAGTTGTTTTAATGCATTTGCTTCACATTCATCCACATAGGGTTGGGTTTTTTTGCCCACTTTCCATGGCAAGTCTAGCAAACAAGCTTAGTATCTGCAAAAAAGGAGTGCTAACCTCACACATTTTTGAAAGCACTATTCAAATTGGGGACTTAATTAAACTTGGCCAGACAGCTCATTTGATTTGTTTTTTCATCTGTTTGCACAATGAAAGTGTACTGTTGTTGTTTGTAGCTACGTACACTTTAAAACTAAACAGTGGGGTATACACATGATAATGCCTCTTCCCTGATCCCTGAACTTTAAGAATGGAACCAGAGAAAATAAAGTTTTGTCCTGTTTTCAGGATTCCTGTGTCAGATGTTATGCCCGTGAAATATCTGACACAAGACAGAAATAGTTCTGTGTGGCTAAGGCTACAATGCATCATAGATTTTGGATGGTAGGAAGTGAATGATAAGCTTAGCATGAAAGAAATACGTACCAAAAAGGAATCTCTGAGGAAATACCAAGGCATTCTGAACAAATCAATACCAAGGCATTCTGAACAAATCAATAGAAGAATTTCACTTTTTTTATTGACAGTTTATAAAGAAGAAACCTGGAAAATGCATGTTATCAAATTATTGTTGACAAATTAGTCACTATGTCTAATCAGTATCTGCTGAGTGATGTTTTCCTCCTTTGAAATTCCCCCTTAGGCTCCTCTTTGCCACAGCTTCAGGTACACATTGCCCATGGGGGGAGACGGAAGTAACCTCACACTATCCCTAAGCGGCCAGCTTTCGAGCTCAGTCAGTTTAACACTCAATTTCTTCATTCACATTTGTGATTACTATAGTAACAGTGAATCCAACAGGCAACTAATTTACCAAATGCTCTCCAATAAATGCCTGAAGTTCATTGCTCAGGTTTTCAATTAATAACTTAAAAGTGGTGGCTATTTTTAGGACTTAACTGAGAAACTCCATCTGAGATGCCTTACAGGAGCCCAAATTACAGAAAATGTGAAGTCTTGTAAATGAAGCCTGGTATTCTATAAAACAGAATGCTTATGACATCACTAAAATTGAAGCAACATTTAGTTGCCTAAATGACACACAACAGTTTTGTTGTGATAATAACACCTAGGAACCTGAGCCACCTGAAAAAAAAAAATAATCTGCAATGCTTAGCTAGTTGTCAAGGATCATAAAAGTGAAGGACCTGACCCCATCATGGTAATTTAAAGCCTGTAGGTCTCTCTAGAAAGCTGGAGAAGGTTTGTACACGTGAAAGCTTATATGCTAAGGAAGCCAACAGGATACCTTAGAAAGGACTGCATCTGAATTACTTTCTCCTGGCAGGTACTAGGTAGCCAGATCATTAGGTGAGTTCTTCTATGAGAAGGTCCATGGCACAGGATCTACTCCTGCAGCATGGTGCCAAACTGAGCAGTGCTCATGCTTTCCAAAAATGGCTGCTATGGAAAAAGTGTTTACGGCTTGAGCAATAGTCTAGTTGTTGGGTCACTTGCAGTGAAAGTGGAATATCTCTTTTCATTTCCTTCCTCGCCCTAAAGCATTTGAAACATAGATTTTTCCACCACATAGAAGGCTGACCTCATAAGTCAACATGGTGAGTTAGAGTATTTGGGAGGGAAAATAAGCATTGATACAGATGCAAGGACATTTACTAATTCAGTGCCAGCATCCTCGACTTAAGCTCATGTAATGGGAAAATCTGAGCAAGCCATATATTATAGGAAGAGCAACAACTGCAGGTTGTCCTTTGGTTTTATTTTTATTTCAGAATAGGAAAAGTGGTAAGAATAACAGATTCAGCATGTCTTTAACAACAAAAAAAAATATGCATGTCAGCATCATGTGGTAGGAAACTTAGGCAAAAAAAAGTGGCAAGTTTCTGCCTATCTGGGAAGGAGAAGGAAAAGAAGTACTGTCGTATCAGCAATTGCCAGCAGTATTTTTAAAATGCCATTATGGCAACATTTTTCTTCTGCAAGCTCATCTGTTGAAAGAGAGACTGGTTAAAGAATAAATAAAAAAATTAAAAAATTAAAAGATGGCCAACTAGTCTGAGGGAGAAAGTGGAAGCAGAAAAGCCTGACTGGCATACAACCATCAAAAGGTCAGAAGTTCAAATCTTGCTCTTGTTTGATTATTTCTAGTCCACCACTATACAGAAAGAATGGTAGCTTTCAAAGGAAAAATGAGTGAACTGAAGATTGATAATTCCCAACATGATTACAAGTTGGAGAGCAAATAAATTAATCAGATAAAAATAATTTTGCAATGACAATGCTGTTGAGTTATTACTCTAAGAGCTCCAGACTGTGCTACTATCTGGCTCCTGAATTTTTCCAGTGAGCACCTTTTCTCTCCTGTTTCCCTTTCCCTTTGAACTGTTAATCATTTTGACTTGTGTTTGAGCTCTCCTGTATTTAATGCACATCTTTGAAACTGGTGGCCTAACACATGCCTCTTTCAATTAGGTGCGATGGCAAGGCGGGCTTGAAATAAAAACATGAAATCAACTACAAGCAGTATTGTAATTAGCAGTGGAGCTGGACTGCTCACCACAGCCCCTTGCCTCTCCATGTTGAAGCTGTGCCTGATACAAGACATAAAGATTAGAAGTAGGTCATACGAGTAGCTCATGAATAGTTAATAACTATTTAGCTACTGTCTTAAGTAGCTGTTGAGAACAGAGTGGAGGGGGTGGGGAGAAACAACCACAAACATTAATCCATAGCAGCAAGTAATCCATTGACTCAGATGGTTCCAAACAGGCCAATGGACAGGAGCCCACTTAAAAGAGTAAGTTTTAAAGGAGTACATTTCAGAAAAATGCAAAATAAGACTCCCTTGACTGAACAGTAGTTGAGAAAAATTGCTTTTATATGTTGAAAATACAGGAAAAAAGAGCAGGAATATGCTTGCTTTCTGGAAAAGGCAGTTAACATTGAAACCATGAATACCCCTGACTTGTTATTTAGTGGTCTGTTCAATTAATGACTAATGCAAAGAATGAAATGTGAAATATGACTGCCCTGCTGTTTTGCAAGAGAGTAAGTTAAAAGATAACCTGTCATGTGCCATAAACATTCATCACACTTTCCTTCTTCTATTGCATTTTAAATTGGTGATTAATAACACTAATACAACTAAACATAGGTTCAATACATGCACTAGATAATTGCATGAAGGATGGACTAGACACTAAATTCTGCATTCTACTCCTGCCTCTGACACACATTTCTCAGTCCGCTGACAAGCCATACACTGGACATGAAGGAATTTTATTGCTAAATACTCAGAAGAGAAACCAGTAATATGTACACTGGTGCACAAGCAAGCTGTATTAAAATTTTGAAAAGAGCTTACTGCCTAGCTCTTACAGAAATTACAAATTGCAAAGAGTCTGTAAAATAGAAAAAGCTATTTGCTAAAATTGCATTGAGTCTCCTAATGAATTGTACAGCTAAGTATCTTCAAAAATTTTGTCTGATATCCAGAGGTTATCATGTAGTAGGATATGGTGTAATTAACAGCCAAATTTACTCTGTAGTAATTTTCTTGATTACCTATGTCCTGAGTTTCTCCATCTGTAACGTGAGTATTGCAAAACTTAACTCTCTCCTTTGCAAGCTTTTCTGAGGATTACTTAACATTGAAGACATTAAATGCTGAATCAGTCCAAGTGGTAACTCTCCCCTTAACATTTGTTAAGAATTGCAAAAGCATTTGTACTTCCACCCTTCCCATACATAACTCATGCATATCTGTGTTGGAAAGCTATACCGAGACTAGATTCTTCTTCATGAAGCTATAGGGACACAACAGGCTCAGTCTATAATCCCCCACTCAGCTCCAGGGAATGAAATAGAAAATCTGTAGCTGATTAGAAGTCTTTTTTTTACACACATTTTGGCTACAGCCAGTATCTTATCCAGCTTTTCCCCTAAGCATACTTCCATCTTAAACAAAGGGAAGAAAACTCTGATGAAGATCAGACTCTGTTGCAAAGAATTCTTCTATTTTGTTCCAATGAATATCACATTGATTTTATTGTCTTATGTCTCTGTGCTTAGAGAAACAGAAATTTCCCCTAGGTATTATTGTTATCATCTTCTCTTATGAAGTCTTTGTCAATAATTGCACCATATTTTTTCTAATGTAACATGACACTATTAACTTTTTAGGATGAAATGAAGAGAATGCCCGAAGAGATACTGTGTATTTCTAGAAGATATTAAAATTGCTGCTGAATTACAGATATAACTATCCAGTTAATTATCTTAGTGAAAATAATGGCTCTGAATATTCTTTCTTTTAGACAAGAGAAAACCAGCAGTAGTTATATGAAATCAAGGAAATTGCACATTTGTAAAACACTGTGAGATAAGTGCCACTTAGAGCGGGCATAAAAGACTCCTGTTTCTGTTTTTTGTTAGGGAGGTTGGGTTGGGTTTGGGGTTTGGACTTTTCTTTTTGTTTGGGTTTTGTTTTTTTCCAAAGATAAACTGGGAACTTTCAGGTTAGGAGAAGAGACTGATGAGGGAGGATATGACAAATGCTTTGAAACTATGGAGATGGTGGATGACCCCCACAATATAAAACCTGGTACGTGCTCCCACAGCACAAGGGAGCTGAGAGAAGAAGTAAGAGCAGTACCTCTTCCCTTCTACGGGTCATGACCCTCTGGGGAATGAGGTCCACCACAGATAGCTGAGGGAGGCAGGCAGGACCAGCACATCCAAACAGGTGCCTTCAAGCATAGATATTAAAAGGACGAGGCAGGGGTATATGATCCTTGACACAGCAAACATGGATGCTGAGGGACTGTCAAGAAGGGAACTGCAGCAAGCAGCCAGGCTCCCATGGTTCCCTCAACACCACCTCCTATTGCCACTGCTGGAGACACAGTATTCTGCTAGACATACCAGATCAACTCCATCAGGAGATTTCTGAAGTTTGTCTGTTTTTAAAAACATTCAACTTTATCCTTTAATAAACATGATTCTGTGAAAAGAACAAGGTTGTATTTAGATATGGTGAGATCAAGGGAAACAGGGTATTTAAAAACATCACATGAATTTCTGATTTAGCTTTACTCTGGTATGGATGTCTGTGGCTTTTGACCACAAAATTACAACACAACCCTCTGACATGGTAAGGATTTGTGGTCCTTGTCAGATTTTATCTGTTAGTATCCAGAAGGTGTTAGCTACAGCATACTCTTAATTTTATATGAGAGGGGAGGAGAGAGGCCAGACAGCAGAAACAGCTGCAAAAGCAGCCAAAACCCAGCGTACTGGGTAGCATCTGCAACATAGTGACCACTCAGGTCACCTTCCTCCCCATCAGTTTCAGACACGCAGCTTCCCCCAATGACTCTGGAAGTACTCAAACCCCAATTATGCTTTATAATTCCCAGTGACATTAATTTCAAATGACCAACCAGTAGAGGCAGATTCAACAAGCAACTTTTGCCAATTCTGGTGCTGTCTGCACTGTCATTTTCTCTCTCTGTTTTGTTTCAGGATCCTAGTCCTTTGATTATCCACAGTGTCCCTGGGCCAAAGCAACACTGCATGGGTCCTGGGGCAAGCACTATGCCGTATGAATGTGAATGAATCTTCCCTTCCCTCATCTCACAGTTAAAACAGGAAATTTAGCCTGCAAGGATTCAGTCTCTCACCTCCATACATGCCAGAATATGCTCACGTGTTGAATTTGAGCTCTGCAAGACTGCCAAGTTCAGCCTTGTCAGTGCTAACAGACAAAAATGTTATACTTGCCAGAATTCAGACCTTTATTCCAGAGTGAAATTTCAGCATTTCCATCAACAAGCTCAGATCTAGCCATAAAAATGATTAAATTCACAATTAAGATTTTTTTTTTTTTAATGGATTTGTCCCAGGCTGGACATTCTCAAGAAAATGAAAGGATTTTGGAAGGGAAGAGTATAGGATGTTAATGGAGCATAAACAGATAGGAAGAGGGGACTTCGCAAAAAAGATGCCCTCCCTGATCATAATCTCATGAATATATTTGAAGCTTCAAATGTCTTACTGCCTACTTTCAGAGCCAATTAATTTTATGCAGTTGGCTTGGCAAGATATGCATACTCCAGGTAGATGAATAGATGGAGTGAGGATCCAGCTAGTTCTCCATTGGTTTGTAATAACGTAGCAAAACCTGCTCTGCCTCCCCACAGCTTTTCCTAATTCATGTTCTGCCATCTATCCTGGCATTTTGTTCTTATTGCAACTATGTGGAAAGGGGGAGTTGAGAAATCCACACACCACTAAAGCACTGTCTTTAACATTTCTTATAATAGGGGAAAACCCCTGATCTTTCATTTGTGTAGGAAAGAGGAATCAAAAATGGCCTGAGCAAAAATTGCTGGGACATGTGACATCCTGTCCAGGAGTGAAATGTGCAATACTGAACTTGCTATTCTTTCCAGAAAAATGTCTAGCTAGCATCAGCACAGAAGAAATTCATAACCAAAATAAAATGGCAGAGTGCCAGATAGTGCTTCAGTATTTATGGCTGTTGTAGATTTTTTTTTTTTTTAATTAGAGATGTCTGTGCATCCCAAAGGTCAAAGCCACTTCCAGAGACCTAGCTGTCATGAGTATATGGCGGTTCTCAGGTTTGCGCAGGAACAGTGGAAAGACCATTCACTGAGTAACTCTGTAATGTGTGTTGCAGCTGTCATTTCAGTCTTCTGAAATTTGTGTTAAAAGATTTCTTGCTTTAATAATTTTCCTATTTAAACCACAGGGACTGATCTGTGTGGTCATATGTGAAGAACTGATATGCCCCTCAGTGAGGGTCAGTTATTGTCTTACCTTGCTGTCATGAGAGATCATGCTGTTTTGTTTTGTGGCAGCTGTCATATTTTTCAGGAAGTATCTGAACCTGCGTCCCCATCTTGACAAGAGTTCTCCAAGAAGACTATTGGATTGAAGGATTCAATATCTACTGATGAAAACCATACTTCTGCAAAACAAGTGAAAATTACTTCTTACCCCATTTGAAGTTTTTAGTAGTGGGCTGGAGGATGCCAATCAACAGAAGAAAGATAGGAAGAACGCTTTAGTTTACTAGATAACTAAGGGACCACTCACATATATGACATAGAAAGTTAACAATGTTAACCAACTCAAAGTTAACTCACACTTCCAACTGAAACTCAGCATGTAAGAAACCCACTCTACCATCTTGTCTTCAGCTCTTTAGTACAGCCACTTTTTGCCTTTTTTTTTTTT
>VXBL01000373.1:216637-245818 GCA_013400195.1 Aramus guarauna | reverse complement strand
GGGGGGGGGGGGGGGAGAAATTAGATTCAGACCTGACTTGGAGCATGGCGTTTTAGTTGCATAGTAGGGTAATTTTTTGGCTAAACAAAAAAATAATTGAAAATGAAATTTTCTTTGGGAATAATATTTGAAAGACAAATTAATAGGTAATTCTAACAATAGGAGAAAAAAAGAAAAGAAGATTGTTAACTATGTTGAAACTTTTCTTGACAGGTTAACAGTTTTATTCTGGAAATTCTGACAACCTTAGTTTCCATACACAATTTTACAAGTACTGGTTTTGAATTATCTTTCCTTTACATTGAAAACTAGCCTACACTACTTAGGGGAGGGACAAGAACAGGGGCTAAAAAGAAAATAACAAAACCATGCTTTGGGCTGGGTTTTCCTTTTCTTGAAAACTTGGATTGTTGGTTTAACTAGGCAATTTCTATTTGCCCACCTTTCCTTAAATGCACAAAATAAATACACACTACTGTGCATTATGTGATGCTTTCCACAATACAATGTCTTTTCAGTAGTTCAATGAATTTCTGAAGATGCTGAGGACACTTTGGACATATTCTCTTGGTTTGGTATGTGGATTATCGTGTCTGTGATATGGATATTACACATGTAGCACGTTGGTGCAGTAGAATTAGTGAATGGCCTCTATTCCCACCAGAAATGTAGCTAAATTAGAAAGAGTAGTGCCTGGCTTTTGTATCAGATGTGGGAAGACAAATTAGCACTTTTCTGTCAGGAACAACAACAAAAAAAGAACTTTGTCATTACAGAGTGGCAATTGTTGCACACTATATTTACAGATAATGTATCTTTTTTACAGCAGGAGTTTTTGTTTGTGCAGGAATTACAAAGAGCATCTTTCAGAGCCATTACAGTCTTTATTTTGGCCTTGGAGCTTGTTACCTTCCTCATATTTTTCTGCTCTGTTGTACTTGTAGCAGTGGATCAGCTAAAAATCTTAGCCCAAAAGGATTAATGTATGATCATTATGAAAGGTGTAAAAAGCTGACCCAGCCCTTTTTGTAACCTGCATCAGAATACAGATGAAAAGAAGTGATGTTTGACGCAATGTTTATTTTTGTCTGTGAATCTACTGCATACAATGTTTGAGGTCAAATTGACTATATTGACAACCTGAGATAAAAGTAAATTTTCTTTAAGTGACTTTTACCTACCTGTCATTTTTTATATTACAGAAATGTATTGCTTTTTTATATCAGATAAAGGTAGAATAAATAAAAAGAGACATTGGACTGCAGGCACCATTTGGTCAGAGTTAACTGCAGTAATTTGTTTTTTTTTAAGTGTGGACTAATTTTATTGCCAGTATCAACATTAGTGGTTATTCATGCTAAGATAAGGGCAATAAAAATCTAATGATCCAGGATGTATGATTGACAAAAAGATCACGAAGGAATTTCCCTCTTGCTTGCTTATATTTCACATTACGTAAATGGTCAGATACACTATAGGATTTTGGAAGCTGTTTCTGAAACACTGAGTCTGATTTATTGCCAGAGGCAAGATGCCAAACTGGATGCATCAGGGATCTTGTCTGCTGTCATGGTTTAACCTGGCAGGCAGCTAAAACAACCACACAGCCATTTGCTCACTCCCTCTACCCCAGTGGGATGGGAGAAAGAATCAGAAAAGAAAAAGGTAAAACTCATGGGTTGAGATAAAGACAGTTCAATATAACAGAAGAGGAAGATGGTGACGATGATGATGATGATAATAATAATAGTAATAATAAAGATAAACGAATATACAAAACAAGTGATGCCCAGCACAATTGCTCACCACCCACAGACCACTAATGTCCAGCTAGTTCCTGAGCCATGGTCTAAACCCCTGGCTAGCTTCCCCCAAGTTATATACCAAGTATGACATCATATGATATAGAATGTCCCTCTTGCTGGTTTGGGTCAGCTGACCTGGACATGTCCTCTCCCAGCTTCTTGTGCACCACCAGCCTCCTTACTGGCATTGGCAGTACGAGAAGCTGAAAGGTCCTTGACTTGGTGTAAACATTGCCCAACAACAACCAAAATATCAATGTGTTATCAACATTATTCTCTTCCTAAATCCAAAACACAACACTATGCCCACTATGAGGAAGAAAATTAACTCTATCCCAGGTGAAACCAGGACATCTGCTAAGAAATGCTTTGGTTTCCTTCAAGAGATTGTCGATATGCATATTCATACCATAAGCATATGTCTACTTCTCTCAGTTGAAGACCTCTCAGTTTTAGCAGTATCCACAGGATCACTATCATGACCTGTCTCTACCTGACATAAACTGACTGAGGCTGCCTCTGCTCACTCAGGAGTAATTTGTGGATAGGTTCTGAACAGCCGCCTTAGAAATTTAGCTTTCTCTTTCAATCTAATTGCTTCCTTTTGTGATTTGTTTGTCCTGCTTTCTTTTCTGAATGCAATTTATTTTTTACATATTGAATTTGCCTTGCTTACTTTCTCTATCCACCCGCAGGCAGGAATTTTCTTTGATTTTTATTCTTACCAACCATGTTGCAGCTTGATCACAGTTATGAGATGTGTCATTCCTGAAGCCAGTTATAGCCCTTTTTCCAATGGACATACAACTGGGCTTCAAAACCAGGCCAGGCAGATGTGGTGCTCACAACCTCAGAAATGCTTGTTCCTCTCCATCCCCTAAAGATTCTGCACTGAAGATATCTAAATTTGGGTGGGAAGAGACCCATCTGAGGTGTTTGTTTGCCTACCTGGAGCCTTTCGGCATGTCTAGCATTTATAAGAACAGTGGGCTTCTGATGACCCGGTTGGGACCCCTTAGGTATGTATTTTCCGTAGCTTTTCTTTCAGTGGGCCCTTAAGAAGGCTAAGGAAGGGCTTGCCCAGGTGATTTCTCTACCCAGACAAGACAGTTCTAAGTTCATGCTCCATTCTTCTTTTAAAGTGTGGAATTCCTACACCCAGCCACATCTAGACCAAAATATCCCAGAAGATACACTTTATGTGTCATTGGGATCCCTCTTTTAAAAAAAAGACTGTGCATATGTATGTGTGTAGATGCCTAGAGTACATGCATCCCATTTCTTCAGGATGTTCCTATCTATTTCTGGGGTTTCAAACTTTTGTCTTTAAATTGAAAAATGAAATGTAAATATTCAAAGATGGTGGGGAGCTGATTAAAAATGGAGAATGACATCACATTAAACCTTTAATATCTCAGAGGTCGTACTTGGCAAGGTGAAGGAGGAAGTGGTACTTCAGCCAAAGTTACTGCCACTTCTAGAAGCAAGGGACAAAGGTGCCAAGGCAGTGCATCAATATTCTATTCAATCTTAATCGCAATTATGTCTGTTATAATACAGATGCCATGTTTCTGTAACATTTGCATACACTGTGTATCTGTTCATGTCCAGGAAATATGAGTTCCAGCACGTATGTTATGTTCTGTTCATTTAGAAGTGACACAATCCTGCTTTTCTTCCCATTTTTTTGTGTGAAAAAAAGTACATGTCAAGGGGAGCCTAGACATATGGTAACCTTAGCTCTCAGAGACACTGTATTCTAGTGAGACCAAGATTGGCTGTGTGTAGAATTTTTCACTCCTACTGTAAAACTAATGTTATTTTTTAGTCAGTGATGTTAATAATCTAGTTATTTTGTCCATCACCCAAATTTATTTAATTTTCTTTTTTTTTTTTTTTTTTGCTTTTAGCCAAATCCCTAACCAATCCATTTTGAATAATGCATAAGCCAAATTGCATAAATATCCATGGGTATTTCACTACAACCCCTAGATGCATAGATTGGTTAAGTGCTTTGTTTTGTTTTGTTTTTTAATCACAGTCAATCTCAAAGGTGAAATGACCTCTTCAATTTGGAACAATTCATTATGAGTGTTAAGGAGGAATGTTTATGTGGTTTAAGTAAATTAGTGAGGATTGGAAGTCTCTAGATAATCCTCATTTTCCTTTGGCCTTCCAAAATGCATTATCCAAGGATGCTTTCCAAAAATTCATTATGGTTTTAATCCAATCCAGTCCTACCAGAGCTGCACATTTCTTTGATGAATTGTTGTTTGCATTAACTGACAAAGCAGAGTCATTCTTCAGGCAATTGCTGAAACCCTTTTCACAGAGTCAGAACGTACTGTCAATAAACATTTAATGTGGATCTGTAGGAACAGGGCCTTGAGAAAATGCTAGTGTGATGGCACTTTCTTTTTAAACAAGTGCAGAGAAAGAAATACTTTACAGTTCTGCTTCTTCATATATTTATATAGTAATCTAGTGGCCAGTTCACTCTCCCATGGATTTGAAAAATCCAGGTTAAATTCTCTCCTCTGCATTTGAGAATTTATGTCTTCTATATTCCAGGTGACTATGTAAGCTACTAGAGTATTCTGGCTTGATAACAGAATATAAAGATATTTTCAAGTTCCTACACTGCTAGGAAAATAATTCTGAAGTAATTAGGGCAGGAATAAAGAGCACAAGTTGAAGCAGGACACGCTAGTTGAATAGTTAGAAGAACTTGCTTAAAAGAAAGAAAAATCTCATCTCCCAGCTCCATTAAAGCCAAAGTGAGGTTTCCTAAGGCCTATTTATTATGAGATACATAAAGTATTTTGGAGTAGAGACTGCCTTATGGGATGTTCCTATCAGAACTTCTACTCTTTTATAAAAGGAAGTCATTACCACTACCAAGCATTATTTTTAGAGGAGCTAGCCCCCATTTTTCCTAGTTCATCCAACACACTCCCAAACACAATAGAGGAAACCTGCATACTACTGCATGGTTCAGTAATTCACTCAGAAGAGCCTAAAAAGTAATTAAACATGACATATCGCAATATTAATTTAAGACAACTTCCAAGTGGTAGTGAAAGTAGCTTTCCTAGGCTCCCTCTGTAGCCAGTAGCTGGAGGTTGGTTCTCCACAGCACTTCAGACCAAGAGATTGACTTTAATGTTACTCCCAGGAGGAGTCTTTCTGCTTATATAGCCTACAGGGTGACAACAGCTTTCTTTGGCTAACATTTTCTTTTTATAACACTCCCTCAACCCCCTTGTCCTTTTTTGGATTTAGTTGCTGCCCAGTTTTGCAGGGTTACCAATGCACAAAAGGTGCTTCCTTACAAGAGAAGGTTGTTCCAGAGCTAAGGAAGTAGAAACATCTTAGTCCAGCTTTAGACCACTCTTTCAGGTCATTATCTCCTCACTATGCCAGATTCTAACATGCCTGTGCTTAGTGAACATGCAGCTGCATGCGTAGATCAGTCCTTTACAAGCTGATTAGAAAGGGGTCTGGGGCAAGGCAAAGCGTGTCCCAGTGAAAATAGAGATATTTTTTCCTGCACCACCCACCCATTTGGAATGGGGATATAGGTCATATTCTTATTTCGTTCTCAGTCCAAAAAAGTTAAAACACTTAATTACAAGATAGTATATGTAACTAGGGAAATTAATCTAAACCAGAGAACTCTGATATTGCCAAGAAGAATGGAAGCAGTCAGGCTAAGTGTATGTAAAGAGCACACTTATTTTATAGTGTTGCTTCTCGACCTGTGAGGCATGCCTTTCTCAGTGAGGTGGATGGAAATATAAATGAGGCATGTGCTCTGATGAGGCACAAAGGAGATGCTAACTGGTTGTGAGTGAAGCATGGGATAAATTAGTTGTGATGTACTATTCAGCAGTGCTTAAATTCAGGTGAAGCTGAGGTTTTTTTCATTTCACTGTGGTCCTACACTGTGGTCCTATAGAATTATATTCAGTAATTGCATAAGAGTATTATTTTTTATAATACCAAAAATGTGATAGCATTTGGAAGGACTTTTTGTGTAATGGCATTCATCCAGACTTCAAGAAATGTTCTCCTTTGGGGCTGTGCAGTGATTTTCACAAAAAATGATTAAAGGCTGTTGCAGGTTTACCCATATTAGGTTGAGCAAACCTCATTTTCTCTAAACCTGGAAGCTATAATCACCCCCAGGTCAGTCTAACATATAGGTGGGAGACTGCCTTGAAATCCTCTGTGCTGTAGGCACAAGGTAAAGAGTGATGAATGGACCTCGATTGCAGAAATCAAACGAGTTTGTCCTTGCTGATACACGGGGGAGAAAAGAGGCAAAAGTTTATCCCAAGTATGAACTCTTACTAAACTTTCATCTAAGCACAGGTTTAAGGGTTTGGCTCATGTTGACCTGTTTCAAACTTTTAATAGCATGGCTTGAAACTAAATAATCAAACTGAAAAACTGGACTACAGACCCAGATTTTGAACTGTCGAGTTTGGAAGCACCTAGGGCTTTGAGTTGAGTCTTGTTGTAAAGTTCATAACTGGTTCAAATTACAGAGTATGGGTCAAGGTGATTTCCTGTCCTAAATGTTTATGATCTATAGTTTCAGAAATAAATCTTATAGTGTAGTCCATCTACATCCTACACTTCTGTGTTAGATTCCTGCTCCATCATAAACAGATGCATTGTCTCCTTTCAGCCTTCATTTAAAAGTAAAATTCACCTTATTGCTCCATCGCATTTCCAGATGTCAATAGTGATCTTGGGAACAGTGCTGTACAGGAGTACGGTTTTTTGCATTGATGTGCATTAGAGGTTACCTGCATTTTCAGCCATGCAAAGCAAACTTCCTTCTGATTAACTAAATCCCTTGAATGTCCTAACTAGTAGCTGTTCTCAAACAGCACATTCAAACACTTCTTTGGTGCTGTGAATAGTGATAACTCTTTACCCCTATTCACATGCTTTTTTTTAATTATTTTTTATTATTACTAATTTTTTGTTAAATTAGCTCAGTTATGTTTAACACTTGAAAATGGTTCACCTGTTACTGCCAGGAAGGCAGAGGGATGGTTTTGCAGGGAATGAAGCAGCAGCAGGCAGGCAGGATGGCTACCTCTTAGAAAAGCACATGTGAAATTCCACCCTGAAAAGCAGAATAAGGAACTGGTAGCTGTAATCCAAAACAGGGCCTCCCACTTGTTTTGTTAATCTTAACAAAACCGGCTCCATTGTGCACCCTTCACCTGGGCTACGTTCAGGAACCCACGCACTCTGACAGGACACGCACGTGGGCACAGGGCTGCCACGTTGTTTGTGCGGGGGCACCCAGCTGGCAGAACTGGCAAGGGGGTCCCTTTTTGCAAACGCGCAGGGACTGCAGCTCCCCAGCCCTGCTGCGCCTGTGCTGTCAGCTGCAGGCATCCAGCCCCGGGCTGGGGACACGCCGGCTGTCACCCTGCCCTCCACCGGGCAGGAGGCTGGGGGACGAAACGCCTGGCAAGTCCTGCTGGCAGAGTCGCCTTGGTTGGATGGCAAACGGCAGGGTCTGCTGCTAAAATACTCCCTCTTTTCATTTAATAACAGCTCTCTGTATGTCAGAGATGTGTTTTCATGATTTAATGGCTAAAATATCCCAGAGTATAACAACATTCTTATTCTCAATTATTTGCAGAGTTTATATCTCCTATTTTTAGCAGAAAGGAGGAGCTTGCATCCTTATTTACCAAGCACTGTCGTTTGAAAGAAGAATGAACACTGCTGAATATCGCTGCATGGTACTGTTGGGTTTAGTACGTCCACATTATACTTCTTTTATTCTTTTTGTTATTCTCCCTCATGTTGCTGAAGCACTTAAAAGTCCCAGTAAAAGTGATATTCGACTATGCTGACTGCTATAAAAACAAGACAGTCCCTGTTCATGAGGAATTCTTCTCTAACTTCTGTCTCTGCATGTTACAATTTATTCACATGCCTACTGTTTCAAGTCAGTGACACTTCTACTCTTCTATTAATAGCTCATCTTGTTTGAATATTTATTCAGAGTTGCATTTAATTCTCTGTGCAGAAGCTGCTTTTTACAAATATTAAAGGTGATTTCATGTATTGATATAAATCTCTCCAGTGTATTGTTTACGGCCTATTTGAGGAAGTGACTGGGATACAGTAGTTAGAAAGCAGAAATAGTGTGGAATCAGAAAAAGAAAAAAAAAAAAAAAAAGAAAAAGACATTTTGCAACATGTCTGATGCAGACAAATCAGGAAGCGCAGATTTTTCTAAAGAAAGCATGCTGTTGTTAGGCAATCTTCTGCTTTGTTTCTGGAGCATGTATCTACTCACTAACCCACAATTCTCACTAGAAAACAGATCAGAAAAGAAAGATGTTTTCCTTAATTGTTTTCTGTCTGAAAAAGCACAGAGACAGACACACAAAATCTGAGAAAACAGCAAAGAGAGAATGAGTGACAAACAAGTAAAATGTGTTTCCATAAGGCATCTATACCTGATAAATATGAAATATCCTTAATGACCATGATATATATTTTCCAGGCACAGCATTCTCTGGTAAGCCCTGGTTTATTCTTGGCTGTGTTGTATTTTGAGAAATCATCTGCATGTGACACATAGATGAAAGTCAATGGGAAACCTGTTCCCATGTAGCTTTTAAAGTACTTTTTATAGGAGCATTTTAAGTTGTACAGAACTCCGTGATTTTCTCTCTATTAACTTTCCTCACAATGTCAAAACATTTATAGCATGTATTTTAAAGGGTGTAATATTCATCCAATAAACACTAAAATTTCTTTCAAAGTATACTTGCAATAATAATTTTTCACACATTTTCAGAAATGTGTAAATCAGTCTAAAAGAATTATTGCTTGTATAACTGCTTCTCCTCCACCCTATATTCTGTTAAGGTTTTGTCCTCAGTCATATTTATTTTCAGGAATGCCACAGAAACCGCAGCTTTCAATTGCATTTGCTTTCAGACATGTAAAAGAAACACATGTTAAAGCAATTAATAAAATTATGACGTTCACAGTTCCCTGAAAGTTAGTTCCTGCAGTTTCTCAGTGCAAGAGCCTAGACTGACCAAAACAATGAGCACAGATCAAGCTGTTCGCTTCTCACTCTTAAGGAAGTCACATGAAAATGTCATAGAACAAGCAGCACATTTTTCCAGAGTAATTATTTTCACCCTCCCTCTCCATCCCTTTCTCATTCAACATATGATATCTCTACGGGCACTTGGATTCAAGGCTCTCTGATATCAAAAGATGTCTAGTTGACTTAGCAGAGCTCTGAATGGGCCCAGGCTGCTGTATGCTGGGAGCTAATGAAAACTGCAGTTTGCTCTCCCTTGGTGCCCTCTCAATAAAGTTTGCCAAGCTGCATAAAAAGCAGCAGCTCTTTGGGTAGGGCAGCGAGCCCGTGCAGAGTGCTGCTACCAAAGTTCAGGGCAGGCTGGCCAGTGCTGAGACAGGATTTACCTCCTAGTGTGTGATGAGAGATGAGAATTCAATGCTTTGCTTTGCTTTTTCTGCTTTCCTTGTGTTAAAGAAAAAAAAAAGTAAAAAAAAAAAAAAAGTTCAAGGCTTTTCACTGAATGAATTGCACTGTGAATGTGTGTTGGGGGATGAGGGGGGGGAGAGATGAACTAGTCATAAGTACATTCAGTTTTACATCCTTGAAGTAAGAAAGGAGCAGTGAGAAGAAATACCAAGCACTAGCTTCTCATATTGAAATACAAGATTACTTTTCAGTAAAAAGATCATATTTCAGACAAATTGAAACAAGATTTTAACATACATTGCTTCTCTAAAGTCCTAAAAATGCATATTTAGCGATGAACTTTCAATCTTCAGAGCATGTTTAAAATACATTATTTCCTTGAGGTGTTACAGCTACTCCTTGAAGACGAACACTTATTTAGTAACTCAGATGTTTTCACACATGAAGGAGGCCACCAAAACACCCCGGGACATACGCATTTTAAAATGGTCTTCAAAGGATTTTTTTTTTTTTTTCATGTCATGCTAGAAAATGGTCATTTCCTTGTTATAATTGTAAATGCATTTCCTTTTATTCATGCAGAGAGTCAAAAAAGGGTCAATTCTTTTCTGTGACTCTGGAGAGCCTCTCTAAATAGAATCTGGCATAAATCTGTGCTTTTTAGGAATTAATAGAACCAGTCGTCAAATATCTGTGCATTAAAAGCGTCCAACGGCACACGAGACAAAGGGTGCGTAGGACAGATGTCCGCCTCGCCCGCGGGGCAGAAGGAGCACAGTGCTCCGGTGGGGGACGGCTGAGCAGCCCCGCAGTGATCTGGTGTGAGCGCGCAGTGGAGGGCAGCCCGCGTCTGGCCCTGCCACGCGTTTCCTTCAGGGGTTTTGCGTGCCGCTTTCGGTGCTCGCTCTTCAGTTGCTTTCAGTTGAGGTACGTCGCCTTAGCATCTCAGGCGCGGCTACCTAAGACGTCCAGATAATGATCTGTAATGGAAAGGGAGGACGTGTCTGGGGAAACCCAGATTATGAGAAAAATCTTAACCTTAGAAAAATGAGTCAGAGATCAACAGCATCTTGCACCAGGTGAATGAACCCAAGATGGGCAGAAGTAAGCAGCCTAGAAATCACATGTGTCATGTCAACAGAGATTCTTACTGTGTTTAAAGCTGTGAAAATAACTTCTGAATTTTTCTGCACATTTTCAGACAAAGAATACATAGGTTGGGTTTTGTGGGTTTTTTTTGGTTTTTTGTTTTGTTTTGTTTTTTTTTCCTTTCCTAGCTATGTATTCACATATTAAAATTCCCCATGGCCACTAAAATCTTGGCACATCAAGCTTTGAAAGAGGTGTTCCCCATCCCATAGAACATTTTTTGTTTTCAATTGAAATAAAAATAAACTTTCCAAAATACATCTGTATGTAATATTCTTGATAAAGAGTAACTGAGAGAAAGCATCTGCTACATTCTTTCGAATCCAGGACATGTAAAGAAAAAAACTATTAGAAGAGCTATGTTTGCTTATTTTCTTATCTTCCAGAATAAAAGGAATTTTTCCTTCTGCCCAGTGTCAGCATACAAAATAATATTTATACTTGAAAGTGTGATCACAGGAAATGTTACTGAGGGATAAACACTGTTTCGTGGGTGAGAGCAATTAGGATGTTTTGTTTCTATCAAAGATACCAGAACAGCCATCTGTATGTAGGTTATGCCATCTGTATGCTAGTGTCATTGTCTACCTTTCTGGTGCCTGTGCTGTTGATTTTTTTGCCGGTAACGTTTCCATGATATTCTTCTATTTCTCCAAGCCAGTGGGAAAATATTTCATGTGCTTTTGTACTGCGTGTTAAAAGTATTGAAAAAAATAATTTAAAAAATTATAAACAATCAGGATGATACTGGGAGACAAGTGCTAGTGTCTTTTCTCAGCCGATTCAAGACATTTTCTCTACTCTTATTTCTGCTACCATTTTCACAGACTCACAGAATGGCTGAGGTTGGAAAAAACCAAGCCCACCAAGCCCAGCAGGCATCAGGTGGAAGTGTAAGCCTGTTTTTGGTCTGGCCAAGCACATATTGGTAAATTCTCTCCTGCAAGGAGAGTTGCCTCCTGCCTTATTCACTGCCCTATGATCTTCCTTGCAAAGCAAATAAGTAGCAGTGAGCCTTCTACTGGACAAATACTTTTTTGTTTAATGGCAAGCCAGAGAAGCAGCTCAGCACCTGTTTGTGTTTCTTCTTTTCTCTTTCTCCACTTACTTGCAGTGAACATCTAATGAGATGAAATAAACTGCATTCATTTTAAATTACAGGCCAGTTTATAATCACCTATGAAAACTTCTTAAAATATGAGGAAAATAATTATACTTTCCATTATGACTCTCATCTCCATTCAAACCCAGGCACTGCAAATATGCATTATCAGCAGATAGAAAGCAATTACCTGCAGCCAGGTGCACTATTCGAGGGGAGATCACAGACAGGTGGTGACATGAAGGAATTCCCTTTTCTATACTCTGGATTAAAGTCGGGAGCAGCAAGAAACTGCAAAATGTTCCCACCTCAGTATGTCTGAGCCTGCACTCATTACCTCCCTGACAAGATCCCAGGACTTGGACTGGAAGAGATGGGAATTTGGCAAGATCCTGCAGGGTAACACCATTTCTCTCTCAGACCATGGTTTGAGTTTCCACTGTTTTCCCAGGGGCTCCAGTAAGTTACTGTCAGGGCTTCTGCTGTATTTGTGTGTTTATCATTCCTCTGGTTTTGAAGATGAGGAGGTTTCAGAACTGAGAAATGGAATGAACTGACCAAAGCAATGGAGGAATTGGTGCCAGAGTCAAAAATTAAATCCAAACAAGCCCATGAGGCAATAAATCAGAGATTATTTTGTCATGTAAAAGCCCTTCTTTTTTAAATGCTGGGAATGCACTTGCCATGGCCCAACAAAAAGATGACCCTTGAATCATTTGTAATCAAAGCCATAGCACATAGGATGTGCTGGAATCAGAACATTGGGTACAAGAAAATGTTTATAAAATCTCAAATTTCCCACAATTTTTTCTAATGGCTGTGAGCATTTCTTCTCATTGCTAAACTTTCTATTGATGATAATTTTCCCCCACCTTTTTTTTCCCAGCACAATCAGGTCTAATTTGTTTATTTTATTTGTACAAATAAAAGACTATGGAGCTCAAGACAGTACAGCTCACAGATTGAAAACAGAAGATTAATTGATTATTCTCAGGTTTTCCCCAGTGCACTGGGTGGTTCTTTCTTTACTCCCTTCCAACCCCCTCCTCCCCCTTTCCTTCACTGCTGATTTTAATCAGAGGGAAAGGAAGTGATTGTTTTCCATAGAGAATGTTGATATTTGGTGAAAAAGTAAGGGGTGGGGGAGTGAAAGGTGCACAGAAAACAACAAAAAAAAGTTTACTGACAAATTCCTTTTTATCTTTGCCAAATGCTGCTCAAGTGTGGGAATGGACGGAGCTGGCACTCACTTTCACTAAGCCGGAAATACCATCTTTAATAAATTCAGTTAAAGGACTGGATGGACACATAAATCTCTTTGTATGTGTGTGACAGCAGTAGTGTAATGTCAGAGGAGATCTTAGAGCATTTAGCAGATCTGAGGTCAGCCTGTTTGCTGTCTTTTTCCTTGTGCCTTTCTGACGCTCAATATAAAGCTGAAATATTTATACTTAAATGAGTATTTGCTAATGCAGGATATTGAGGTCATCAGCATGAGAACAGAATGACAGTAGTCTGTCTAAAAATTATACAGGCTTCTTCAACATGCTATATTTAATTGCACTGAGACTCCCTTTGCCTTCATTCCATCTCCCAAAGGCAACATTTTATTTGGTTATGTGTAATCCACCCCTTAAGTGCCAAGCACCTCCAAGGCTCAAACTCTGCTTGAAGTGTTCTCAGAGAAATAGTATTATTATTACTTTCTAGACTGTTTACTAGGAATTTTGAACAATATTTTAGATTAATTAAATAATCAACTACTGGTTCTACTAAGTGTATTAAACCCTTTCTTTACAGAGCATAGTCATTTTGTGCCATGTCTTCACAGACCACGTACTCTGCAGCCACACTTGCTGTTGGTGGAGCCAAATGACCCTCCATTCTGCCATCATTTGTGCTGCTTTATCGCTACCAAATGTGTCCGTGCCATTCCTATGATTATCTGTTCATGGTTAGTCTATAACCTAAGGCTGTTTCCTCTGGTAAGTGTCTCTATGCATGGGTTCATCTGCAACCTCTAGATCCTAAGTATTTTTTCTCAACACTTATGCATCTCTTCACTTGTAGAATATCATCCTTGCTCTGCTATGGCCCTTAGACATGTTTTTGTCTCCTCTGCAAGATTGTTGTGAATACTTTCTTCAAAGCATTCTCATCTGAGAGCTCCTCAAAGCCCAGCTCCACTACTTCTCTCTTCATAAATGCAGAGATGTGTGACTAAACCATAGCTACTGATCTCCCATATATCTCCATAGCTGACTAAAAATGACCTTCCTGTTTTAAAAATCTCCTATGAACCTGAGGCAACCTGAAGTATCTCAACATAAATTTCTTTTGATATGCTTCCCATCCCTTTTCTTTAATATTCAAGTAATGATGTCAGCAAACTGCTGGGACTGATAGATTGTCTTTGTAGATTTTGTTATTTGGAATACCAGCATGCTCCTCCCTCTCAGCAGTTCCTATTCCAACCATAGTCCTCAGCTAAAGGCAAAGTCCCTCCCCACTTTTTGTCGTGTTTTTCCTTGATTTGTACTTTCTTATAAATATACGGGGGTTTTACTCAAATAATTTGGGATAGACTTTTGAAGTCATTCATTGAGTGTGGGAGGATCAAAACAAATGTAAGTGCAAATACAGTTTAAAGATTATTTTAAATGCAAGAAAAATACATACAGCAAACATAATTTCTATCTGCTTACGCTGAAGTGATTCCTTAGTTTATTGATGTAAATGGCTAATGAGTAATGAGTAATTTTAAATTTCTCAGGTAACGTTCCAAAAATCTGTCATAAAAGAATTAACACATTATTGAGTCTCTAAATATTATTTTTAAGTGAGTTGAAATCTCAGTGTGATATTCACTAAGTACAGTATTTATTTCACAGGTTTTCCAAAAGTGGCCACTCAGTAACAGTGACAAAAGAAATCTCCAAAAGCTATGACATTGAACAGTTCGGCTATTATGAAACAATACTATTACCTGATTAATAATAATGAACGTGTAGCTTCCCCTTGAGGAATGATTTGGTAGATTTGTTTTCATCCTACCTTCCTCTTTCCTGACCAAGACAGTATAAACTGTAAGAACCAATCAGCATTTTTGGTAAAAAATAAATCGCAGAAACAAACATTTTAAATGTTGTGACTGGGGAGAAAGTTGAAGAGATAGAGATGGGAAACTAAATTAGTTCTGCTTGTAAATTATATTCTTAGGTCTTTTCCAGCAGTGACTTCTTGGTTTTGCAGCAAATGCCTCTAATATTTTCCAATTCAGAGTGCTCCCTTGCTGTGAGCCTTCTTGCTATGAGGCCACCTGGGATCAAAGCTACTTTCCCCCTCCTGTGGTCTCAACTAACTCCATTAACTCTAATTACAAACACTTCTGTTATACCAAACAGATTTTATGGTTTCCAATGAGTGACTCTCATAGAGCAAGAGAAAGCCCACATGGTACTACTGCCAGTTCCTTCTTCAGCATTATTGCTTGCTATACATTAACCTCATTCATTGTTAGCTCTGAGCTAGAATCACTTCATTTTTTATCTTGTGTAATCAAAAAGATGCTTAAGTTGTGTCTTGAAGTACATGATTGCAGAAATGAATGAACTTGGGGGAGGCAAAGGCTTTATAGGATTTAATTTTTCGTACATACTGGGAGGCCCAGAAAGGGCTTATAGTGTATATTGATTCCATTAACAACATTTTCTTAATGCACAATGCCATAAAGCAAAAGTGTGTAATACTATATATGTAAAACACAGAAAAACATGCATCACTCGCCCTCAGCTTGTTTCTTGATGTCAACATTTTTCAAACTGTTCCTTGAAGCTTCAGTAAAATGGAAGATGGAAACACCCAGTTTAATTTAACAAGGTTGGCACATGAAATGACAAGGGGGTTGAAATTTCTACCCAAAAGGGGCTAAATAATACAGTTCTGGATTTACATGTTAACTGTCACAGGTAAAAAATCACCTTCCAGGGACTGTGGCAAGGAAAGCCTAACACTTTCTGGAGATGCAGAGCCAAACATGTCCTGTGGCTGAGCGACCCTTCTCAGTCGCTGATACTCCAAGAGCTCAAATAAATTTGTTGGTAATTAAACAGTCTTGACATACTGCTTGTCCACAGCTACCTATGGAAACACTGTCATAATTTCCTCAGCACTTTGAACTATAGTCCTTTTTCACCCTCAGGAAGCCCATTCACACTCAGTCCTGCTTTCAGTATGTGCCACCTCTCAGCTTTTGCCTAAAAGTCCATGGGATAAAACAGCGTTTCTTGCTCTAGCTCTGTGCACAAGAAATCCTGGGAACACTTTCAATGTCTTCTGCTGGTCTGCAGGGCTGCTGGAGAGAGTCCCTCTGTTGCTGAGCACAGACCAAACTGTTTTACTCCCCTGGAGAAGTTTCCGTTTCGTTTCTGCGACAGCTAATCATGTTCAAAATCTTTCTTCCCTGTTACGTTATAGAGAGATTTGCTTCTATAGCTGAGGGCTTTACTGCATTGAGAATGACTGAGGACATCAGCTCAAGAGAACAGAGAGAATCACACTGAAAAAGAATCAAAAATGAAACTGTGCAACAGGAAAATTGCAGTGGAACTCCCCTAAATTCAGCCACCTGAAAGCTACACATCTAGTTGAAATTATCTAGGCTCCCCTAACAGTCAGTACAAAAATATGGGCACTTCTGGGATGAATCCTCTTATTCACCTTAGACATCTATTTTGGATTGGGCTAAACAGCATTTTGGAAATGTCTCTTTTACTCTGAATTTTTTGTTTTGAAACATAGGTGATTATAGAAAGAAGCACATTGTAATTTTTTTAAAGTATTCAACTATTTATTTTTAAAGGCCTTTTTTTTTTTTTTTTCCCCACAATTTCACCCAATAAGATTCTTGTTTTTCCATAATTTTACTGGTCAAGATTAGTAAGTTTTTCCTCCTCTGGCTACAGAATTCCTTTGCCTCAACACAAATGTTAAAACTCAGAATAGTCAGTGGAAAGACAATGGAAAAAATTTGCCTTATAAGCAAAATATATCCTGCAACATCATGGTTGACAAGGAAGGACACCATCATTGTTGCCATTTGTCTAAACATTAAGAGAAACAGTTTTAGTCATAAGCAGCTGGAGATGGATTTCAGTAGTTATTTGTGAAAATAGGTGCCTAAATTCAGATTAGTCACAACAACCTCTTAACTAACCAAATCTGTAGCAAAGCACTTACAGAGTTCAAGATGTGATACAGCCCTGCTGGCTCACTCAAATTTGTGTCCTATTTTCTAGAGAGAAAGTAACCAACAGAGATTTTTTTTATCTATTAAGTGCCTCAGGAGCAATGAAATATATAGTCATTATTCTTTCAGAGAAAGAAAAAAGAACCAAAGCCCCTTATTTAATTTCAATTTAACTCTGCTTTTAAATCTAAAGATGTGAAGCATTTCTTCTTACTGCTATTCTTAGACAAATTCTGGCTACAGAAGTTTGGAGTTTATCTGAGAAAAGACAGCGTTAAACTTATGTCCAGATCACAGCCTGGCCTCCAGCCATACAGGAAAATAGAGAGTCATAAACTGTCCCCTTACTCTCTAGGCATCTCAGGTTTAAGCTCAAGAGAAATAATTTCCAGAGAGTAACTACTTCCCATCTGTGTGCTTGCCAGGACAGAGACTGATAGGATAAATAATCCCATTCTCCCTCCCAGTTCCTCCAGAACAGAACTACCAATGTGTGTGCGCTGACTCAGCAAAGAGAAGATATTCTTCGAAACACAGACCTGGTGTCAGATATTTCCCCTTTAAAAGTGGAGAGATCACTAAGAAAATGCCACTCTGCCTCCAGGGCTGCAGTCAGGAAAGTGTGACAGAGTGCATTCACCCCAATTAGTATTTCAGAGTTTAACTTTTAGCATTAGGAACTCATTGCAATTGTTGTCTGTCTTCCGATGTACAAGAGTTTTACCTATTCCGTACAGAGGATTTACCCTGAAGTCTACTTTCAGCCTTTAACACTGTGGTCTATGTCAAGAGGTTAGTATCTGAAGGACATAACATAAGATGTAGGAACAGGGCGGCCAAGCTGCATTTGACCAAAGGTTCCTTCAGCTCCTGTTCAGTTTTGGGAATGGCCAGGCGTAGGCACCAAAAGAAGGTGCAAGGGCAGATTTGTTCTTTCTCCTAGATTATTCTCCAAGATCCAGTAAGTTCTGATTTACGGACTTCCTGAGACAGAAATAGTAGTAAGTCTCTCAGGTTGTGAAGACATTCCCTTCCTTCAGCTTGTCCTCTCCACTTTCTAATATGTATAAACTTCTCACTGCCTTTGCATCCACCGACAAAGAGTTCCCCAGCTTCCCAGCTACAAGCTGAGGAGTCTCCCCAGTCTGTATTTTGAACTTGACAGCTGCTGTGTGATGACCACTAGCTCATAAAGCAGGGAAGACGAAAATTGACCCTCATTCACCCTCTCAATGCCATTCATGAGTCTGTAGGCCTCTGTCGTATTTGCGCCTCAGCTAGTTCTCTCCATGTGTAAGAGCTTATTTACTCATTCCTTGCACAGAAAGCATTGCTCACCCTTGGTGACCTTCTCTGAATTTCTCTAAGGATCTTTCCCAGGGAGTAATTCAGAACACTAAAATTAATCCTTGCTCTGAAGCACTCCCTGGTGGGAGCTTCTCTCTTTCTCCATTGACAACATAAAAGGCTTAAGGATACCAAGGGCCCCACTTGTGCACCTGAGTTAAAACCTGGGAAAGTTATTCCACCCTGCTTTCATTTTAATAATTTTCTTGTTTGTAACAGTTTAAAAAAATGTAACAGCCTGATTCTTTTAAAGAACAGAATTATTATTCTTACCTTCTGTGAGAAATAAATTATTAAGATAAAGGTCCAATATGGTATGTCTTTCACAAAGAAATGAAAACACTGTATATAAGGGGAAAGTGTTTGCAGGACTTTCACACAGGGTTTTTCCATTACTAAGTTTGTCCACAGGTGGGATAGCTTGTGAATTCCTTCCAAACTGAAGTGCGTGGTGGTTGCAGTTAGTAATAACGGGGCCTTTTCCTAAGTCCTACCTACATGAAGCGTTCTGAGCATTTGGTATTCAGTTGCCGGAATTAAACCCATTTGATTGTGCCCTAAGTAGGCAAAGTCGTTGACACTTTATTGAATTGTTCCCAGCCTTAATGTTATTGATTTTTAATATACAATAATGAGAGTGAAATCTGGTAAAGAAATTAAAAGTTAAACTAAGAATACATGAGTTTCCCTTTTGTGGTCTAGATCATGATTTTTGGTTAGCATGTCACATTCCCAAAAGTAATTTCAAAAATTGTCCTGACAGTTGCAGCATAGGAAAATGTGAAAAATTGCATATGTATGTAAAATTGCAGCCCTAATTCTGGAGGTGAGGCCCATCTGAACATTGGCAAAATATCATCTCCGTACTCCTTTCCCCCCTCATACAACTCCCATTATGTTTGCACTCACTTTGTAATTTGAGCTATGACTTGATCTTCCTTCATGTGCTGTGCTGGTAAGCATTAATTTTGCTCCAAAGAAAGAGCTGCCATCATTTTTCATTTAGATAGGAAGAAAGAATATTCCATTTTGTAGCAATCATCTTGGTATGTTGTGTGTCTGTCTGAAATATTTCCAGAAAGCACAGATAAATGGTGTGATATTTGAAAAACAGGGCACCGTATATTTTGGATAGTGTCTAGGAAAGTTTGCAGGATGTCCCAGACTGGCTCTGTCTGTGAGGTCTGAGACAGTCTTTCTGACAGAGTAGATCTGTTACTTATCCAACAGGGAGCCACTTGTTTCTCCCTCTCATTTTTAAAGGAGGGATTGAAACAATATGCCAGCAGGAACAGTAACTCCAGATGAACTCCAGATTACAGTGGGCCTGATGCAGCAGGGAGTTGCAGCAAGGGCTTTGCTTGTAACACATGAACATCTCCATTGCTAGGGTTCAGGTACCTTGCTGTACGTCCCAGCACCCTGTTAGCTGGTCAGGATGTATTTATGGCATTAGGAACAAGAGAAATATCTTTTCCCAAGTGGAAAGGGGGTTCTCTGAACTAGTGGAAATCTACCTGTGATTACTTGGTTCCTCCTTATTCTTACTGAAGCACAGGAGACAATTATTTTTCTCCTCATACTTTTCCCTTCCATTTCTGACTTTGTGGTGAGTGAGGCAAGGGTATGTTTCATGCCGGAGTTTACTTCATCCGTTCATGAACTTGGTAGGATGGCAGCAGCAGGGGTAGCAGAAGAATATAATCATTTACTAGGGTACTCTTACAGTTTTTTCCATATCTCTGATGCAGGGTTATCTTTCATTCTGAGGCCAGGAGATTTTCCTCAGAATCAAAATTTATAAACTGCTTTTGTTTTCCTTCCATTTTGCTGGGGAGAGGGAAGTTTAAGTTAATTTAAAACATTAGTTCAAATGGCAGATGAAGTTTTATTTGAAATCCCTAGAACATCATAGACTTTTTGAGCATGAGGACCATGCAATACAAAGCCATCCTTCTCCTTTTATCTGTTCTCTTTTCTGCAGAGAGGAAGGGAAAGAAATATTTCTAGCCAGCATAATTTTTCATGGGAGCTGCTTCATTAGTAGTTTGAGGCTAATTCTTCCATCATTTAATAGGTTTAATAAGTCTGTGGCCTCTGTTTTTAAATATACTATGACAAGTCTGTCTGACTGCATCTAGAAATGGGAATGGGAAAATCTTCACTGACTGTTGAGAGATTCTGTATGCCTCAACAGGACTACACTTGTCACTTCAGTTGTCTAAAAGATCTCAGGATGAATCCTTTCCTGTTTTTTCAAGGTGTGCATGAAAAAATAACTGGTAACAATCAGGAAATATGCAATTTATCTGAAAATAACTGCCAAATATAATCCAACATGACCATATATCATATGGTGTTATGATAAATAAAGAAAAGCAGTGAAATCATCGAGAAAATTACTGAAACATTTAAAGTTCCTAGAAACAATTAGAGTTGTTTTGCATTTACCCAGTGAAACATTTATAAAGTAATAACTGTCCAGTATGAATTAAACACAGGAACTGTCTAGCATCTCTCTCATGAGTTTGATAAAATGATAATATTAATTTTTCATAATTAATTTCTCAGAATAGGTAGGAGTCTTAATCACTGTTTTTCCTTGTTGAAGTACTGGAATGGCAGGGAGAACGGTGGTCCTGGACTGTTTCTGCAATACAGATATTTCAGCTGGTTCCAATTTCTGTTGTGCAACACGTAAGGACTATCAAATACTGCCCATTTTGGCCTCACTGGATGTTTAGCCAATGTCAACATGATGGTAGCCAGCTCTAGAGAAGCCACTTTGCATTACTTAATTCTACTGTAAATATACAGTCATTCCTATCTTACTCACTGATTCATCCAAATCAGCAGCTGGATGAAGAGCAGCTGGATGAAGAGCAGCTGGATAAGAGTGGTCCAAACTAAACTGCAGTGATATCTCTAGGACAGCAGCACTCTGGGTAAGCTTGCCTCTTCTCCAGTGTCCTCTGCCATGAAAAGCCATTGTCCTCAGACTGATAAACTGGTCCTCAAGATCCATACTTTTGCCATTTGTTTTATTTTGGTTCTGCCTTTGGAAGTTCAAATAGTCTTATTGGAAAAAAAAAGCAGATCAGCACCATCAGCACAACAACCCATCAGTCACATAGGAGAAGCATCTAAGTATACAGGATATGCATGATTGATTACCTCAATATTTTTGACTCTGGGAAACTGTTTCATGCCCCAGCTCATACACACACAGGCACACTCACACACATACACTGAATTATTTTGAACATTTTTGTGATGCCAATGAAGTCTCCATAGGCTTTTCATAGGCTTTGAGTCTCTTGCTCTAAGAACTGCAAGTGCTTGAAAATCTGAACTCCTTTCTGATTCAAATTAAGAGCTAGTTTCTTCAACCTTATTGCTCAACAATAAATTGTTCACAAGAAACAACAGATACTCAGACTACATACCAATCAAGCTGTTTCTCTTGGGACAAACTGGGAAATAAAAGAGCAAAAGCTTGTGAAATATTCTACTGCTAAGTGCTGGAGGCGTTATAAGGAAGTAAGAAGACATTATTTGTATTTTTGAATGTGATTGCATTTAGCGGCATCTACAATGCCCTGCATCTTCAGAAGTCTGCTGTCATTCCATTTTGAAAGTTGTGATTGAAATGTATCTCATATCTGTTTAATTTTATGATACTGTGTATAACTGGTTTTGCATGAATTTCATTAGCTTCTCAGCACCCATTTCTGTAAATAAGAAGTCTCAGAAATTCTGAAGCACAGATTACTTTGCATACTACTTTGCTATTGATGATCTAAGAAAAAACATATAGAAAAAAATCTATTTTTTTTCTCTTTAACACTGTTTTTCAGTATTTTACCAAGAACCCGAGTTAGGTAAACACTTTTTCCACTGTATTCAATACCTTTTGTGATTGGAAAATACTTTTTCTTAGTAAAAATACCTTTTTAAACTCAAAATTCATATCTGTCATTAAAATACATGTTTTCTTATATGAGTATGTATTTGATTTTGAGGATAAATAATCAGTTCTACATTTTTTGTCAATATCATGATGGCATTTTGAATAGCATTAGACAGTTTGAGGGATAATTGCACCTTTACAGTATCAGTCAAGAACAACTCCAATAAGTATTCTGCTTCGGAGTACCTGGCATCCTTCCTGCGTAGAGGGACACATCTCGTGTGACTCCCTCAGAGGACATCATTGCTCCCCCACTCCAGAGCCACTGACTATAAACAAAAGATTAAGACTGAAACCTCCACCCTCTTTTTTAACCTTGAGATGATGTGCTTTTTGGAGAATGCAGAGAGACCACTCTATTACCCCAAGGAAATTCAGGCACACAGTTTTTTTCTGGCCTTTCTATGAGCCACTGCTGGGTGGTTTTGTGCCTTTTCCCCTAACTTAGAGCTTCAGGCATATGTAGGTCTTAGTGTGAAGTAGTTAGTCTATCCTGAAGTAAAAGGATTCCTCATGTAGTGTTTAATCTTTGATAGTAAATTTTGTTTGGATATTTTCAAGCAGAATAAAATAATTTATTTTTTTAATTCATAAACAAAGCATCCTGAGCAGAATGATGTGACTTCAAAGTTGGCTTTGCTAATGCCAAACTGAGGTGATTTTCTCCATTATCCTATTACAGAAGTTATATACCCTAACTTATCTATTTATCCAAACATGTAGACTTACAGAATCACAGAGAGATTAGAGTATATAAATTCTGTAATGGCATAACAGAGAAAATCGCCCATGAGACTCTCCTGCCTTTCACCCGTGGCATTTGAGGCAAAGAGAATATTATATGGAGGGAGCCCATATAGGCTAGGTTACATCTATACTACAAAGTGGGATGCACCGTTCAGTCTTTAAAGCCAAATTGCACAATACAGTTGGCATCCACAATTCTTCTCTATCAAAAAAATGTTTGGTCACCTCCAAAATGCCCGCCTTGGTCCCAGGCCCACACTGGTGCCTGGGCATGGGTGGGAGAACGCCAGTTGTGCCTGAACAAGAGCGTGTAGGGGTGAGGCTGAAAGCACAGGTCATTGCTCAAGCCCCTCTCCTGCCCCTCTTTAATCCAGTACAGACCTAGGTAAACAGTTGAGGGGAGAGAAATGCAGCAGAGATGTATGGTAGTACCACTCAGGGCCTTTGCTACAAAGATGGAAGAAACCTCTTACATTTGTGTACAATGTATTTAGCTTACAAACTAGGTGGCTTTCTAGTTGATACTTAAAAAGGGAGGCAAAGTAATTTCTTGGGTTTTTTTAAAGTCTGGGAGGTGTTAACATATCATTTAGACTATGTGAAATATGATTTTTTTCCCATATAGTTAAATAAAGCACAAGCTTGCTACAAACATTTCATTTATAGCTTAGAATTGCATGTGTAGATATTTGGAAGAGGGAGGCTGGTGGAGGAATAGAATGGGAATGAGCAACTTGTTTTACTTTTAAATTTCTTGAGAATATTACACATCTTCACTATGGCTTAATATGCATACGTGGCAGCTGGATTAGTACAACAGGTTGTAGTCAATACAATCTATAAAGTCAAGAACTAATGAATATTTACTTAAATTGACTATATAAGTCATAAAAACCATTATAAATTAACATATAATGCAAATATAGAAAATTTTGACTGTGTGCCAAAATGTCTATTTATCTGATAGACAATAAATGGCCATAAGAAGTACATTTGGTAAATAATATTTGTATAATGAGTGAAATTACTACAGAAAAAAAAAAAAAAGGACAAAATAAGCATTCTTTTTAAATCACTTAAGCATTATTTTATTTGCAAAAGTAATTTTAAAAATTATTCTGGTCTCACAGGCCAAATGAGCATGCGTGCTTCATAATGTCTTCTTTCCCTCAAGTTAAATTATAATGAAGCTTATGTTTAAGTAACATTACAATTGTGATGCAAGCTGACCGAAAGCCAGGAAATTCAGAGCTAAGGCTGATACTGTCATCAGTTCATGCTGTGATATCTGTTTCCCCTTCTCTTCACAAAGCCATGAGCAAAGGATGAGGTGTCAGTGTAATGCTGAATTTTCTGGCTTTTGTCAATTCATGTCACAATATCAACAGCACTTAAGCACAGGGAGGGGGGTTGTATTTAATAACAATATCAGATTACATTAGACACTCTTTCTTTTTTGCCCCACTTATTGCTGAACAGGCTGTTTTATGTTTTTTGGAATTCAAATTACATCTAACTTGACCTGTGCTTGGGTGTGTTTGCCTTGGAATGCAAATGTCCTGTCCAGTTACATATCCCTGAGGTCTCCAACAGAAATAATTCTAGCATTCCTGCTCTCTGTGCATATATAAATCTTTGATCAAGGATACTGTGAAAGCACTGAAGCTAGTACACGTTCTCCTTACACAAAAAAAAAAAAAAAAAAAAAAAAAAAAAAAAAATATTAAATGGTCAGGACAGCTGTAATGCTCATGCCTAGAATTCAGACAGAAAGCTGTGGTTTATAAATGGGGTGTGCATGTATATAGCACAAAAGACATTTTTCATGTTTTGTAGTGGACTGCTTCTCCAGGAGGCTTACAGCATGTTTTTATCACATTGACCTATTTCTGTAAGTGCTTCTGTGCTGAAGCAAAGAAAATACATAGTAGGCTCACATTCCATGAGGTTGGTAGCGTTCAACTTTGTCAGGTTTATTCTAGCCCTGTTTTGCACTTCAAGAAAAACTATCTTTAAACACCTGTTTTCTATACTTTATGATTACAACAGAGGAGCTTCCAGAGATTGACAGGAATACTGATTAAAGAATGAAGAGATTTAATTATGAAGGTACCTGCTGGCACAGCTCTGTTTAAATGTTGGATGTGTTTTCAGGATCAGCCTCCTTTCCAGAAATGCTTGACTCAGCAAAATCTGGCTAATTCTCTCAACTCCAATAACAGCTTTGCTGTATATATTTGAAATAATGCAAATAAGCCTTCTTGAGACATTTTGCTAAGAAAAAACATTATTCTGAACAGCAAATTACATTGTATTTTAATAGTAGATGATGTTGTACAAACTGCCAGATAACTTCCAATAGCATATTTTTAAAGTACTTAGGATTATAGCATAAACCTCTCTCAAAAATAGAATGAAGACAGCCCTCTTATAGCAAAGATGATACCAAGTATAAACAGCCTTAAAATATGCTACATTTGTATTGGCTTGACAGAATAAGGCAACTTCCAAAAAGCCATCTTTTTATTCTGTTTATTGAGGAAATATTATTTTGAGGAAATATTTTAACAGTGTAAACAACATGTAAGTAATTGAGTATTAATCCTTGGCAGGCTGAGGTGACTAGGACTGACTGCAATTGAAGTAAGCGCAATAAAATATAGGTAGAAAATTACTTTGATGAGTAAAATATCAGCTCTCCCTGAAGGTTTGAAGGTTGGAAGGGGTGGTTTGTGGTCAATGTTCTAATAATAGACTGCCTAAGATTTCTTCATCCTGGCCAGTGCCTTCAAGTGGATGATGTTGTAGTGGAATAAAGTATTGAGGAATATATTTTTTCTTTTCCTATTTCTTAGAAAAATGATTTTTTATAACTGGGATGTGGTAGGAGTATTTTGCACATGGCAGAAACCTTTTCTACAGCCTGCTGGTTTCCTACAGACTAAGGTCTGCACCCATTACCAACTTTCACTTTCCACATGGCTCCTCCCTTTTTCAGACTTCTTTCTCTCCCTGGCCATGGTTCTCTAATCTTCCAATTCTACCTATAAATCTTCATATTGTGACCTATACAGTGGTGGAATAGAGACAGCAGGGAAAAATCATGTGGAGCTCTGCATATATTTAGTGGGTAGAAATTATACTGAGGAAGATGAAGCATGGCAATAGGGAAGAATGATATCTGAAGAGCAGCTTACGAGGAAAGGAAACTGCTCAAGACGGAGTGGAAAGGGATGTAACTTCAATGAGAAGGAGAAGGAACACAGTGAGCGTACAGGACGACTTCACATGGTAAGCAAGAGCTTAAAAATTGAGAGATGAGAAATACTTTTATTTAAACTTAAAAGAAGGAAAAATAACCTAAGGAAATCCCCAAACCCCCAAAAGTCTGCATTTACAGTTAGGTTGCTCAAGTGCACTTCCCATCAGCACAATCATTTCAAATCAAGGAAACCACTAGTGAAGCCAGCATTAACCAACTTCAGTTTACACATCTTACCACCTAAACATTACAGTACCCATAGCTATTTTCAGCACCCTCAGCCTGATAATAAAAACCCTTTAATTTCAGCATTTAACCTTGTGCTAGCCTCATATCCAGTTCTTTTAAAAAAATGTACAGTCTTTGTTCTGACCTCATGTTTATCTTTCTGGTGGCTAAGTTATTAGCTGTCTTCACTTGGCTTGGGCAAACTTCAAAGTGGATGTCTTTGAATAGCATTTTGAGAAATTTGAGGAACTACATAGGTATTTTATGTTAGAGATGAAAGGATGTTTTTAAGTAGAACAGATGAGACTGTGAGTGTATATGTACTTTACAAAGTTTATTTAACAGTCTGCTTCTATTTTTTCAGTATTCCAGTATATTAAGCTTCCTTGATCACCCTGGACATTTCAGAAATAATTTAAAATGATGACAGTAGCTTTGGTGCTATATAATATTACTCATATGCTAAGATATATGTTACCCTTACCTAAGCTATTTTTGTATTTTCCCATTTTTTAAGTATTCCCTTTAATCTTCCTTGTTATTCTTTACAACATCATTATGTATTACTATTTTCCCATTTTTTCTATACTTTTTCAAAGAATTCAGCTCTTCAGGTACTAGCAGACTCAGAATTTCTTTTATGTGAGGAGATAACATAGCATTTCTTCCTTTGTTATACTACTTGACCTGGCATTGAAAGAGGAATTTCCTTTCATGTTTTCTCATGATTCTGTGTTGTATAAATATCATGCCAGAATGGTCCACAGTGGTGAGGAGATCACAGTGAACATTGCAAAAAGTGAAGATGGCACTGCTGAACTAAAAGTCCAAGCAGGTCTGACTAGCACTATACATGCATTATGTACATACACATGGAAAAATATGTGTGGGTGTCGTGGTTTAGCCCCAGCCAGCAGCTGAGCACCACGTGGCCACTCGCTCACCCCTCCCTTCCCCCTGTGGGATGGGGAGGAGAATCAGAAGAAAAAGGTAAAATTCATGGGCTGGGATAAGAATAGTTTACTAGAACCACAAAGAAAGGGGAAAGCAACAACAACAACAGCACATAAAATATACAATGTGTGTGATACACAATGCAAATTTGCTCACCCCTGAAGCCCGATGACCAGCCCGTCTCCTCCTTGACCAGCTCCCCCCCTTTATATGCTTAGCATGATGTCATATGGTATAGAATATCCGTTTGGGTCAGCTGTCCTGGCTGTGTACCCTCCCAGCTTCTTGTGAAAATTAACTCTATCCCAGCCAAAACCCAGGACAGTGGGTATGTGTGTGTACACGGAAATGAATAAGCAGTCAGTTTAAATACTGTTTGCAAAGGGAGAGAAAAAGAGACTGAGACAGAGGAATGTTACATGTGGTATTTGCATATGGAGATAATTGATATCTGATTCCTAAGTGGTCAACACATTTTCCTGGTTCAGCTAGCAGTAGATTACACAGCAGTCTCTTCAGAAGTTCATATGACTAAGTAGTCTGGCTCTTTTCCACTGTACCATTTCTTTGTCTGAGGGTGAAATATTCATTCAAAAACTAGAAAATTAGGATGTCTCTCTTTCTATTTTAAATTTACCAGTTACTTCCATAAATAGAACAGTTAGCTACTAAGTTCAGCTTAGCTTAAGTAGTTAGTTTTGCAACTTATTTAATATAATTCTCAGTGTAAAAATCAAATATTCTGTATTTAATTTAACACCTAAAATGCTCAAAGGGGAAGAATAATTCACGAGCCCCCTGAGAAGAAGCATAAACTGACACCTATCCCCCCTTGATCAGAGGGGGATCTAAGCAACCATTGTATACAGTCCTCTTCTAAATCACACCCTGATCATCTGTCACTTTGACATTACTTGAGGGTCTCAGTGGAACTACTCACAAGTGTTAAACAGATGCGTAAGTGTTTACAGAAATGAGCCTAAGAGAATGATGTACTTAATCCTGCTGCATGATTGCAGGGAGGAGCTGGAGCAAATTCCACCCAAGCATTCCCCAAACTCCAGATCAAACCAGAGAAGGAAAAGCTGTCTGCTGCAAATAAGAAGTGGGATGCCAGACAGCCTGCTTTACATAAGCTGCCAACCAGGGTTCCTAGCATGTAACCTCAGGAGGTACTGTTAAATACGAAGAAACTTGATTTGGTTGTAGGAAGATATTGAGGGGAAGAAAGCTTCTGTTTCCACAGACAAGGATAGATCCAAGCAGTTATTAGTTACTAAAAATGACCACAACTGTATCAGTTTCCTGGTGACAGAGAGAGAACAGATAAAATATAGAAATCTCCAGGCAGATATATCACAGAGGAGAATGGAGCAGAGTCTTGTGAGTCTGGCCTACCAAATAGTTTCATATCAGTCATTAGACTACATTAGGTAGTAGTGCCAGCAGGCAGCTCCCAGACCCTTGAGACCACACTGCAGATAAAACTGAAAAAATGTTCTTGTCCCTCTCCTACTGGTGAAAGAGGTTCAACGAGCAGGTGACAAGACATAAGGAGAGAACGGTTTTGAAGATACATTCTGATAATGAGGAAAAGAGGTTAAACAGATTGCTTCTAAAATTACTGGATTACACTTTGTTTGTTATCTTAAGTTATGACTATATCACCCTTTCATAAATAAAGCTTTCCTTGTTTGCATACAGTGCTTGCAAGCTGGCATTAAAGAGGGTACCTCTGATTTTCTGTCTTGATAAGGTTGGTAGGTGGATTAGTCACTTGTATGGGCTTTGAAGTGTCACAAACCTACCTTTTCTCCAGCCTTTTTCTAATGAGCAGAAAGGGTTACTGTGAGCCAAAAAAA
>VXBL01000373.1:180833-216596 GCA_013400195.1 Aramus guarauna | reverse complement strand
AAAAAAAAAAAAAGCAGCATGATTCTTTCTATCACTCATCTGCACTTTTGGACTCCTCATGTACGTCTATGTTTTTTTGTGGGGTTTTTTTTCCCTTTCTCCTGCTGATTATGTACTTTTCCTCTTTCTCTTCAAGATTAACAATAGCATCCTATTAGTTTTCATGGTAGTTTGTGATTACAATGTCTGAAAAGAAATTCAATCTTCCCAACCCCTACATGCAGATATCTGCTCATTCAGACATATGAAAGCTGGCTGAACCCATTTCTAAAGCCTCTCAACTCACAGCTTTGTAAATGGAAAGACTCCACAAAGGCAAGAAACTTGTGAAAGTCCTTTACAGTTGATTACCCTTCACATAAACATACACATGCGAAGACAACCTGACCTAATAGGACTCTGTCCTCGTTAAGTCTCTCTCATTTTCATCTCACAATCACAGAATCACAGCATGGCTGATGTAGGAAGTCACTCCTGGAGATCGTCTAATCCAATCCCTCTCCTCAAGCAAGGTTACCTAGACCAAGTTGCTCACAACTGTGTCCAGTCAGATTTTTAATATCTCCAAGGACAGAGGCTCCATATCTCTGGGCAACCTCTTCCAGTGTTTGACCAGCCTTCCAGTAATTTAAATAAATAAATCCTGTACTTTAATTTGTGCCCATTGCCTCTTGTTCCATCACTGGGTACACTGAGAGGAGCCTGGCTTCTTGTTCTTTACTCCCCACCATCACTCTGTCAAGAGATGTTTCCTGAGCCGCCTTTTCTCCAGGCTGAACAGTCCCAACTCTCTCACCCTTTCCTCACAGAAGAGATGCTCCAGTCCTTTCATCACCTTAGTGGCCCTTGGATGGTCTCTCTCCTGTATGTCCACATCTCTCTTGTACTGGGAAGCCCAGAACCGCACCCGGCACTCCATGTGTGTCGAACCAGTGCTGAGCAGAGGGGGAGGGTCACCTCCCTTGACCTCCTGGCAAAGCCCAGGAGGGTCTTTGCTGTGAGGGTGCACTGCTGGCTTGTGTTCACCATGGGACTCGCCAGAACCCCCAGACCCTTTCTGGAAAGCTGCTTTCTGGTTGGAAATCTGACTTTATTGCTTTGTCATTTAAGTAGACACCTCTGTAAAAGCGCCTTGTTGTCTCCTAAAGTCATCCGTTCATTTATAACTTTAGCTTGACCAGGGGAGCTTACTTAGTACACCCACTCCTGAAAATAAAATAAAATTCATAAATTTCCTTATTGATTCCTCACTAGGTAGTTATCACACACTTACAAAAATCTTAGAAAAGGTAGATATCCATAGTAGGCCCAGCAGCAAAGTTGTGAGAAAAGCTATTGATAACTTAAATATAGAAGTCATTAATAAAACAAGAAGTTACAGAGGAAAATGTGTTCAATTTACAACACATCATTATGGGGAACTGCACAGCACATGTTTAAGTGCTTTGCTGCATTGTGGCCTGTGGTTTTACATAGTATAACTAGTACTGTGTCAGCTCATACTATTACTTCATACTATTTCCCTGAATCTTCCTGGTAATACAATTTTTATTTCTGTTACTAGACGGAATTTGTCAAAGTGGGGGGCTTTTGTTGTTTAGCAGAATGATCTCTAATTTATTTTCTTAATTTTGCTGCCTGATATTTTAATTTGACATATACCTTGCCCAATTTTTATTTTATATTCAATTACATTTTCATTCTTTCTTCTTGTTGTTTTGTAGTCACTTAATGATTCAAAGTTTAAGATTTTTTTATATTCTTGCATCAGTTTTATTTCTCTATTTCGGAATCTACATTTCCTTTTTCTGCTTTTAGAATTTATGAAGCCACTTATTATAGTAGTTAAATAATTGTTTTCAAATTCACCCTAGTTATTTTTCTGTTGATAAAGATGAAGTTTTAATTCATTCATACTTTTTAATTCCATATACATCCTCCTTCTCCTTTGGAAAGATTATTTAAAACTTTATGACTTTCTATATATTGAACATACTACTGTAAATGTCCTGGTTTTGATAGGTCTTCCTCAGATGACTCTTGAAGAAGACACTAAGGAGCACAGAGCATTTCCTTGCTGTCAGACAACCTGGAACTGCTTCATTTTCTGGAAAGCATTTGTTCTTCATAAAAACAGCTCAAAAAGTTCCTACACCAACCCGTTTTGACTAGAAGGCAAAGTCACTCTCTTTCTACCAAGACAGGATGTAGGAGCTTCCTGCTCTTTGGTATTACCTGTCCTGACCTGTGGACAGGACATAGCCACTGCTTAATGCCAGACTTTCCTGGATTTGCTCTTTTTCAAATGCTTAGAGGCATATTCCCATAAGTCAAGCCCAGATACTTCCTTTTTTTACCAGAATGCAAGGAGACTATGAGAGGAAAAAAGCCTACTCAGCATAATTATTTCAGTTTTTCAGACTGGAAAACTCCAACAGTACAGGTCTGTCTAGCAGAAGCAACCTAATATCCTACATTATTGATCCAGGCATACCATATAAGAATAGATTAGTCATCTCACAACATCACCACCAGAAAACGTGACAACAAATAAGCAAACAAAAAAAGAGACATAAAGCAAAAAAGTCTAGCATGTTTTGGAAAACTATGTTGATGTATAGAGTGATCTGAGGAGCCTAGAAATTAAAGATGTCTTAGACAAGTTGCTGTGTGGGGTGGTATAGAAAAGAGTCTGGGTGCCAATCATCGATCGTCAGCCTCTTCAGGTTCCAGTAGAAGATTACAGGGAAATAGGATGTTTTTTATAGTCTGCTGCATACAGTCCTGGCAGATCAGGACATCTCTTTTCTTGGATATTTAAATCGAGATTAATTATGAGTCTGCTTTTCCCTGTGTTCTCATAGAGAAGAAAGTAATTAATGACTATTAAATGCTTGTAGTATGAGGCCTAAATTAAACAACTCCTTCCCTTTCTATGTTTAGATAAGATAGGTTATGAAAAGTTAAGTACAGATGGAATATGACAAATGCTGTCATCCAATTTCCCATTGCTTTCCTGATGGCATGTCTTCTGAAGTAATTTCTAAGTAGTTTCCACTTTCTCTTAAGACACAAAAACACTACTATATCTTTTTACACAGTAGAAAAGGAGACAACGTTTTCTGAAGTAGCTAAAAAATTAGGTATTGCCTTTAAAACTACTCTTTGTAAGATGAAGAATAGAGTTAAAAACTTCCAAAGATTTCTGAATTTCAAAACTTCAGCTGGATCAGGTACTCACTGGAAACAAATTGGGTTATTAATGAGGCTTTTGTGGAGGTTGGCAAATCAGTTGTGTGTGAATTCCAGCCTGTCAAAACCTTGCAGAGGGTTGACTTGGAGTGTTTGCAGATCACGCTTCATGACCTGAAAACATTTCCAGAAGCTGCATGGCATGTATTCCAACCACTATTTTGGCCAAACAGAGCACCTAATACACCTCGAGTGAGTGATTGTGAACCATTCCTGCTAAGGTTTATAAACTCTTTGGAATTTGTCAACAGAAAAACAAAGCAAAACAACAAAACCCACAAAACTAAACCTGTTCCCCATTTCATGTTTGCAGCAGAACAAACAATGATATAGACAGCAGAAGGTTGTCCTCTTTCTATAGCATTTATTGCAAGGAGTGCAGTCATGCTTGCAGGGTAGACCATGGATAATTCTACCTTATTGGGAGAATTCTCTGTAATTTTTTTTTTTTTCTTCTTGAGTTACATTATAACTTTTACCATAGAAGTGGTATAAAACCCAGGCATCTTAGAGAACTGTCACAGTGCCTGAAAGCTCTGTTTTACCCTATGATAGGGACACCCTTTTTAGAGGGAACAAATGGATTTCTTCTAGGTTTTCAACAGATTGGATAAATTTTTTGTTATTCATGTCAACGAAACTTGCATACTGTGAGCACTTTAGTCTGACACCAAAACTAAGAAAGTTCTTGAGGAATTATTGGATCAGGATGAACTGAAGAACAACATACTTAAGCTAAAGCTAAATTATACCAGGAGTAAATATAACAAATAAAAATTGAGAGCATGTGAATGTAGAGTTTTAATTCTAGCTGCTCTGCTTTTGCAAGGATTTCCATCCTTGAGTGCAGACAAAGATCCAAAACTGCCTGTGCAAACTGCTTAAAAAAAAATCAAATCCATGGTGAGCATTTACGAGACTGGGTCTAAGTTTTTATGTTGACAAGGAGGCTTTTTCTTGGTGTTTCTCTTGTGGTTGTAGAATTTATTAAAATTGCTGAAGCTTCAAACCTTTCAGATAAATCTTTCTTCTCTGTCAATTTGATGTAACTGTAAGACAACACACACTGCAAAGTTGAAATAGTTACAACTTTTCTGATTTTTTTTTTTTTTTATTGATTGAGCAGTGACACGTCAGTTAAATCCTCTTCCTCCTTCACTTTTCTTCCCACCCCCACCCCTACCCCCAACTTATTGAATATGCAATGAAAAGCTAATTGGCAGAGAGCCATTCTGGCAAGCTGCATGATGTGTTCAGCAGTTTGTTTGATTTATACCGTAGGAAGTTGCCAAACTTTTTGTCATTTGGTTTAATATAATGTTATGCCTTTAACAATTTTTTCTTCCATAAAGGATTTTTATTTTGCTCAGTAGGATTATAATTTGAAGGTATAATTAGCATCTTGTTAATTGTTGATAATTACACATGTCATTCAAAGAGCTCTTGCAAAGGGCATGCGATTCATTTAACAGAACTTCCTCGAGATGGTGTTCAGAGGTCCCTAATGAGCAAAGAATAGAGCAGGAGTGGATGTAATAATATAAATTGAAAATATGAACACATATAAGCAATCTAAATTTAAATTGAAGACAGTGACATGAATGAGCCTCTCTGCTATCAAAAGAAATGCACAACAGTATGAATTAGAGACCTTCATGCTCAAAAAATTGCAGAGACAAAGAAAATGGTACTCTGATATTAAGCTTTGAATTTAAATTTTCCAGCAACCTTTGTGCAAAAGTAGTGTAACATGTAGAATATTACAGCCAATGTAATGATGAAAATTAATAATTACTTACATTGTAATGTTTTTTACTACTAAAGTGTCATTCTATGCTGTGTAACCATGGCAGAATTTGATTGTTTCTGCTCATTCTATAGCAATTGTAAGGCTCTAATTTAGGAAAGTAGGTTCCATTGAGAGAAATCAAGAGTATTTCTGTAGTAAAGTTTGGCAGCCTTGCATACTTACAACCTGTTTCATATCAAAACAGTGTAATGGTGTAGATCCCTATGAAAGAATAACTGGGGTTTCTCATTCTTTGGCAGGTAAAACTCTCAGTGGATCAGTGAGCTAGAGGAAATTTTATCCTTTCCTTCAGGCCCATCAGTCTGGGGCCTGCAGAGCCGGAATCAAACCCTCATTTTAGAGTAAAAAGATTTTACCATTCATGCTACCTCTGAGTTACCCCACTGAAGAAAATAAATGTGCGGTAACCTTCATTTGAGCTTCTGGTTCACCGAGGGCGGAACACCATACAGCTTTTGCTCTCCCCTCCACTCATTCTGCAGTGTTGATACTGCCATCGGGTGTCTAATGTCCTTCGTTTCCTTGCTCCCACTGTCATCTCCTTGGAGCCAAAGGGGAAAGGACCACTGCAGCAGAGAGGGAAGCAAGCAAGCGTCCATGTAGCAATTAGGTAACACTGCCGTCTGCTTTCGGTTTACCCAGAGGCCAGTATGATGCCTGCAGGATGTGATCCCAGAGAGCTCCATATGCTGAAGGACAGGATGGGGTCACTTGGTCAGCTGAAGATCAAAGCAGTGTAGGGCAGCCCTTGCATCTCTTTTTCCCATGCTGAGCTGCACACTTCTCAAACACAGGCCGCAGCCTGGGCCGTTGCGACCAAGAGTTGCCATAAACTCTGCTTGAACTTTTCCATTTTGCCCCACCTCACCAAGGGGACTCATTCCCCTCTCTCCTCGGGAGAGCTCATCTGACTCTGGCTGTGTTAACTCCAACTAAGTTGTTTGTTAGAAAACTGCTTGCTCCCAATATTTCATTCTGAACGTAGTTAATTTTCTCCACCCATATGGATGACTTCAGACATTTTTTTATTAGGGCTTCTCTTTGTTGTTACATGGCTAAGGTGGAGTTCTTCCCTTAGCCATCTGTCTTTTTCAGAAACACTTTGAATATTATCAGGTGTTCATGCTAGGAAGACTTTCTCTGCGTATTCTTCAGACCCTTTCCAATCTTTCCAATCTTCTTATACTTGATACAGAGCTGCAGCAGCTGATTGCCAAAGCACTCCATCACCTTTGTTAATAATCAGATTTTACTGTCTCAGTAAAGAATGGACAAGAACGAGGATTTAAAAGAGGTTAGCCTTTAACTGAATTAGAAGGGACTACATATATCTTTGGTTTATTTGAAAGAGTCAAAAGTTTTTTTGTCTTGAGAGTATTAAAGTTTGCTTTTAATGGCTTTATTAAACAAATACATTTAAATTCTTGTACTATCTTTCTCTCATTTTTCCTCAGTCTCTGGGATTCTATTATATAGGATGATTATCCAAAATTATGTTTGTTAGAACATAACATGGTGCTTAACTAATAGTTCTTAGTATTTTCAGTAGGATTTTATTTTGGTTTATTCTCTTCAGGTAGTCAATTTGCAAAACGTGCACAACTAAAGAGAAAAAGACACAAATCAGCACACAGTATCGGTACTATTTAATGTATTAATAATCTATTTGTGTGGGGTGACACATATATCACTGTGCTTAGGACAAACAAGCTCTCCCTAGCTGTACTTCTTTAAAATTAAACTGTCTTCCATGTGGCAAGAGCCAGCTAATGAAATAGCTCCATCTTCTCCTTGAGAGCTGACGTCATGACGTCAAGTGGCACAAGGAATTGACTTATTTATTTGCATTGTTTCTTTTTTTCACTCTCCTGTTAAATGGAAGATGCTGGTTTGAACCGTTACAGAGTGAAGGGGAAACCGAACCTACGCCCTCCAGCTCCAGGCAGTGCCCAGGGCAGAGCCCCTTAACCAGTGAGCTGCCAAACCCACAAGCGCTCATTCGGATTGCTCTGCTGATGGAGAGGAGGCCCAGCTAAATGCCAGATGCTGCTGCTGCTGCTGTGGGAAGGAGACTCAGCTTCTCCTGACCTGAGCAGACCCAAAACTGCTGCTGTCTGCCACCTCCCATAGCCTGGTACAGGCAGCCCTGCCTGGTCCCACTGCAGGTTCAGTGTGTATCCAGGGGTGGGCAGGTGGCTCAGGGTGTGAGCTAGGAAACTAGCTAGGGGCTAGATTGGTCGTGGGATATAAGAGGCCTGCTGGAGTGCTCAGGAGCTGGGTTTGCTTGGTTGTGTAGCTGGTGATGCACTCTTTCCTGGCTGCATGTGATGGCACAGAGCCGGTTCCCACTCTCTCACCTTGGGGGGACCATGTATGGAGTATCTTTACATAGATAATTGAAGTTTGGGGATGGGGACAAAGGAAAATACTCCCGCCATCCCTCTCCTAACACACACATGTGGACTGCCAGGGTGTCCTTCCTTTAGCTTAGTTGCCAATACCAGCTGCAGTTACTTCAGACTTTTGGTGAGGTTTGGGTTTGCCCTGTTGAAGGCTGAAACCATGGTGCCAGGGAGGGATGTGCCCTCCCATTTAAGCAATACCCTGCTAACCCATGTGGATCTATTCTGGAAAGCCCCAGTTGTGACTTATACCCCAGTTTTGATGACAGCAAATAAAGTTTAGTGTTAAATCTTACAGGCACTATTTCAGTGACCCAGATCCTGTCTTCCAGGGAAGACTCTAATTCCTTTTGTGTTTAACCCAGCAAAAGCACAGGTGATGCTGGAAAGAAATTTTATCCTGTCTAGGCTAAAAAGTCTAGAAATGCTGCAGGTGCCCTTGCTGCAAGTGTCTGAGGAAACCCCTGCATGAGGCTGCTCAACAAAAGGGCCACACTACCAGATACTCACGGTCTTAAAAGAGAGTAGGATCCAGTCTGCAGTACCTTGAAGGTGTCTGCATCTAGAGTAAGGCTCACAGTTGTGAATCTCATGCTGAGGCTTAAACTATGCACCACTATGTGTGCCAGAGACAGCACACTTGCTTTAGAAAGCATGTTGAGTGAAAATTAAGGACTAAACACAACAGTAGAGGATTTAACATCTTCCACCAAACAATGGGATATTTCCTGTTGTATTAACAAGATTTAGGGCCATGAAAGAACAATCTAAAAGACACAGTGTAAGGTTCATTTCAGAGTCTTACCACTTCTCCAAATCCTACCTTCGGGTATCTCATCTCAAGGATACAATTAGTTTCAGAGCTCTATCAGTCATTATCACTATTATGAGACACCATGTGCTTCATATTCTCACTAAAATTAAATAGAAGATGTAAGACAGATAGTATAATGCAGTTCAATATCACTAAGAGATTAAATGGTATATATAGGTACACAGGGAGAGTTTTAGCTAAATTTGTTTTTCTGTTCATAGTACTCTGTAGGCCAATCAATGAAATTGCATCTTTTACTTGCCCAGCCCAGTGCCAAGTAATTCTCTTCTCCTTTCTGTTATCTTTACCTCATTTCCTAATGATTCCTCAAGTGTTCTGTTCAAATTAAAGTCTAATAGTATATTCTTTTCTTAAATCTTTTTACAAAGCACATTTATAATATAAATCAATGCAATGAAACCACTGAATAATGTATTCACAATATATACATCTAGAGAGCAATTTTTAAGCTCTTCAAATTCAAAGTAAAGAAGAAGAAAGCAAATAAGGCGTGGATAGTCCTGCCTTTTATCCGTGTGTGTCTCATATCTTCATTTTATTTTCTACTTCTTTTCATAATAGCTCATAGAGCTGAGTTTTTGGTTTTGCTTTTTTTCCATCCTAAATTCAATAAAGAACATCCTGTTGAGAACAGACCATCTGCAGATGATATTTAACTAGATCAATGAGGATTTCTGATTTTTCCTGTTTTCCATGCAGGACTGATAGACGTAATTTAGATTATTTTGTATATGTTAAAAGTATGAAAGAAAGAGGAACAAAGAGCTGTAAAATATGCAGCAGAAAAAGTAACAGAAGGAAGAGCTGATAAGCTTGTGCAAAAGATTGTGAGTGGAGCAGAAGTGTAGAATCAAACAACTTTTTTAAAGAAATAAAAAATATAGTAAGGAAACAACCACCAAGGAAAGCTAATGAAAAAAAAAATTAAAAAAGTATCAGCAGACACTATGTGATCTACCTAGGAAAATAGAAATACTTTACGATTGGCTGTTTTGCATCTGGAGACATTCGGAAGCAGAATGCAGTCAGGTTGTTTATTTGGAAATCTAATAAACCTTGTGTTCAGGTCACATGCCTTCTTCAGCACTATCATATTCTCACCAGTTGTTGCCAATTCATTGAACTTTGCCACACATCCCATTACACATAACATTTTTCTCAAACTTGATCTTCTGTGATCACCAGAAAAATCTCTTCTTAACTAAAACAGAAAAAAAAAAGTTATTAGTTCTCATGATGGCAAAGCATAGCTTGAATACCACTAATACCACTTTCATGTTTAAACACCTCAAAAGCAAGTGTATGAAAGTTTCCAAATATAATCTTAGGGCTTTTACTGCAATCTTGCACCCTTTTTCAAAATTATTTTAGAACGCATGGCTTTGGCCATGCTGTCTATTCAAAGCACGTAGCATAGGTATGGCAAAATGGGGAATATGTAAAAAGTTCTGTCACCTTAAGTTGTCTGCAGAGAGCCTCAGCTGTATTGTAACAGCTTTCTGAATGGAGGACCGTCTATTCCAAGCACACCTCAGTCCCGCAGAGAGCCTTGTACAACCAGAGCTGCAAAAGTTACCTGCCATACAGCCACAGTGCGCGTGCAGGACTTGCAGAGTCCTGATCTCCTCCTTAATTTCCATCATGATAAACAGGGAAAAAGTTTATAACAGGAAGAAGTTTATAGCAATGCAATATTGTTGGTTGTTTTACTCTGTTTTGCCGTCTGAGATTAAGAGAAGATAGAAGTAATATTCTCTGATAAAGAAAACAGATACTTTTATGCCTGAAAGTTGTCTTGCTCCCTAGAAATTTCTCTCATAACTTCACCTGTAACTTTTTCTATTTTCCAGAACTGTTGAATCATCTTTTCTCGGTGATGCTTTATGAATGTGTATCCAGTGCACTGGAACAGTATTTATGTACACATTTCCACATGTCTCTAAAGCGAAAATGAAAATAACTGTGGTTAAAGCTGTCACATCAGCTACAGAAAATATGTACTTAGAAAATGAAAGGTTTCTATTTAATAAAGCAGATATATGAAAGTCATTCCCTTATACATATCAGACAAGGCTTCAATGTGGAGTAATACGTAAATAAGTCTTCCACTATCACTGGTAGAGACAAGCTGCCAGGAAGAGCTCAAGCCACCAGACAGAAACAAGGATGCCTCAGGCTGTTACAGCAGCAAAATTCTTTATGCTAGTGAGAATATGTTTTCCACTGGACCAGAGTAAGACTTACCCTGTTAAAAATATTGTCCCCATCAATTAAAGCAGATCTCAGAAGATCAGAAAGAAATCACTAAGCCCCTGTACAAGCTGGGGACACATTGCCACTGCATCATTCTCTGTGAGAAGCAAACCCACCCCAAGGATGGTGCTGACACCCAACTCCCCTAATTTCAATTCACCTGCAAATAATGATGCTGAAAGCCTTATTTCTGAAAATAGCCTGATCTAAACTGGAACTTCTCCCTTCTTTATCTCTATATCTAAAGGTTACTGAAGGATAAAAGTACTAGATAGTGCTTTTTAGGAAACCCTCAAAAGAAAAGCTAGTTTAAACTTTTGAATAGCTGGTCAAACTGTAAGCTGAATATAATTTCCTCTCTATTAGCATCAAGTGGACATAAAATTAAACTGGTTTGATTCTACTGCATTTTACTCATAACATGCACTAATTTATCCTGGATGTCAGTCAACAGTGAGTGGAAAATGAAACTGTTAAACATTAGTAAAAGTCAGGGAGGTGGAGATCAGGATATTAGGAAATTTGCTTATTTTGTATCTTCTCCAGCATATTTGTGGGCAGGAACATTTTGTGCATTTTACACCCTCTCATCCCTAGCAACTCTATTGTTCCAATAGCTAGGAACCCCCAGTCTGAGGTTAAGTTTTGGCAGGTCTGAGTTGGCCACAGTATTTAGCAAGATACCCCTAGTGTATTTTCATATGCTCCATTTATTTCGAGAAAGTCAAGGGACAATTTAAACAAAGGGCATAGCTGAGGGTAGCACATTTTCTTCACTGTGGGTAAAACATCATCTGTATCAAAGGACATGATCCTCATCATGACTACTTCACATGGGAAATACCAACACAAATCTCTCAAAAGTAGTATTTAACCTTATTAACTGAGCCTGATGACAGAGGATTGACACATCACAAGCCAGCAAAAACTGTGCTCATCACCCCAGCTTCTTACAAAGCCATTTGCGCAAGAGTGATTCCAGGTTTTCATTGTCTCAGGATACTGACTTCTATCCTCAGAGTTGTTGCACTTCGTAAAAGAAGATGTAAGGTCATATACCAGCCAACTGCAGGATAAAAGAGTGAATACAAAAAAAACCCATACCATTTCCTCTTCCCCTCTTTTCCTTCCATCACCCCTGCACTAGCACGTATGCTGAGTAGTGTATGAAAAGACAAATTTAGTACCACGTGTAGTCACTTAAAGCCATACTTCAATCTTGTCTCCAAGCAATGAATATTTTCCCTGGAAACTATATCTATGAACTAAGCAATTTTTTTAACTAGTAACGTTAAAAATATTTATTGGCTTGTTTATTCTGCATATAACCAATAGTTCTAATTGTCTCTGTACGTGTATAGGTATCTTTTACAGTATATATGCATTTCTGAAATGCATTTTAGATTAGTGAGCATTTTTGTGCCTCTCTGAATATATACATAATGAAAAAGAATGCACTGGTAGATGTTGATAAGCCAAAGGAAGGTGAGAATTCCTGAAAAACTGGAATGAGCACTTATAGTAAATTGCATGCATCGCTACACATAAGTGACTCAGATAGGTGTTCATAAGAAAGTGTCTCCTTTGCATGACAGTTACATAGATATTTTTATCTAGCTAGATCACTGTTGAAGGTGTATATACAGAATAAAATTAGCATCAGTTCTCAAATGGTTAAAACACTGTTTTAATCTGCTCAGACTTCTGACATGCAATGATTCTAAGAGTTAATGGCTTTAGCAGCAACACAGGACCAGAATTGCCATCAAAAGTCCCACTAAAATAGACCCAACATCATGTAGTCTTGTTCATAAACCTATCAAGCTCCATCTTTTTTATCACTAATAATCTCTTGGAAGGCTGTTTCAACAGATTGTTTAGTCCTTTGATGGCTAGAACAGTCTTCCTTTCACAGGTAGATTTATTAACAGGAAGCTTATACCCAATTATTTTTGAGTCAGTGCACAAAAATCTTATCACTCAGATATTTCATAACTCTTCTGTTGCATCTATAGAGCTATGAAGTACCCACTTACCTTGAATTTTCTTAGAACAATAAAGATGACTTTTTGAGGACTTATTTTGTGAGAAAAGTATAAATGGGTTCCTGATGTAGTAATCCACCTGCAGAGCAAATAAGTAGTGTTATATTTTTTCATTTTGTTTTTTGGGGTGAAAACTCTGAAAAAGAATTAAGAGTCATTGAATACTTCAGCACACTTCATCAGTACCAATGACACTGAAAACTCATTTCTCTGTGTTATCAATAGAAATGCTTCTCCAGCAGCTGGAAGAGGGCTGGTGCCACTAATATGCATCAGTGGCATGAGTAACATGAGTGGGTAAGACTTGTAGGTGAAATTAGTTTAACTGAATGTAGATATACTCAGTATAGATACACAGATTTGGGATGGTTATTAAGTTCCCATCACAAGACCCTATGAGAAATAAGCCTGTTAGGGTATAAGTCATCTAGCTATTTTGTAAATCTACTCAGGATTAAATGATTTGCTGCCTAGAAGGACTTATGTTTCCTTACTGACTGTAAAGGTAATCTTAGAAAAGAGTCATCTGATGTTATCTGAATGGAACAGTCTCCTGTCTATATTGTATAAGGATGACTTCAAACCAGGCAATCTCATCTAGACCCAGATTTAACTCTTCAACCTGGTGTTCATAGTACCTTTACACTCCCAATCTAATAAATGGAAGGGTCAAGCACCTCTGAAGAGCAATAATTGCACAATGACCTGCCTCAATCTCTGTGAGTGCTATTCACCCTCAGTTAGAGAAAGAGACTATATAGGGTGCCTGTGCATCTCAGCCACCTTAGTTTACTGTCTAAAGTTACAAGGGGAATCTCTAGGTTAAAAAGTTTCACTCATCTCATCAGTGTACTGAAATAATACCATAAAATGATTTACTAGATGGTATTGTATGTGACTGTGAGTCACAAAATAGAGTAACTTAACTAATAGTTTTCAGGAGATCCAGCAACTCTTGGAACCATATAAAAACGCACCAATATAAACCATTTGCCAAGCACTCACAGAGATGAGGACTGCATTGCAGACAGCTCCTGAAAAGGAGGTGGGGCAGTGGGAGGGTAAATTCATAACACAGATTATTCACAATGAATAATTCAGCTAGTTCTTTTTACAACACGCTTCCACCAGCTGGCTTTTGTGTTAGAACTTCAAAGTATTTCAGTCTGAATTGATTAAGACTCTACACTACGTTGATCTGCATGTTAGAAAAATTTGCTCTTCTGCAAAAAGCAATGACATTTGAGTAATGCAGTTTTGTATTACTTCTCTTGACAAGTCTATGAGAATATTTCTTTAAAAATTAGGACATTTTTATTGATCTCAGATGCAGAAGTATTTTCATGTTGGCTTTCCTTTACAAGGAAAGTACATGTTGAATCACAGGATTGCTGATATTTCCCTCATAATAGTATCACATTGGATCACTGAAATCTATCAGTTTTGCTGCTAGCTGCAGATGTAGACATTTCACAGCTAATGAAAAAAGTTACGTGTGAGGAAAGTTCCATAAGAGCAGTCTTTTCTTCCCCTCTCTTATTGAAATCCCTTGCTAAAAAAAGGAAATCCCTTTTTTCCCCCCTTGGCACTAAAATGCTGTAAGCAAGGACTATAGTGGCGCTAAATATTAGCAGCTGAGTTCCAGAGTGATGTATAAACAGAGTTCAAAGACAGAAATAAATTTACATATGCATTGCTAGCATAGTTTCTTTTACCACTGCAGTATTCTATACATTAATTTGAGTGCTGGAAAACTCCTCTCTCTGTGGCATGTATTTTAAAAACAAACTAAAATAGAAGAAATAATTTCTGAAGCCACAAATGGGACTTTGTGGAGACAGCACATATTAGGACTGAGGGCCTGGCAATTGCTTCCTACTTCTTCCTTTATTTATGCTGCTTATTTATCCACCCTGTACTTGGATGTCTGGCAATTTTTTTTCTTTTTTGTCAAAGTAGCTGGGGCATTTTGTGATGCATCTCAGTGGGTGCCTCACTGTACTCCAAGACAAACATTATTTTACCGTGTGGGAAAACTGTCTCATCCTCACTCATATGAATAGCTATCTAGCCAGCTTTATCATCATAGTCACAAAGAATGCTATCCATTTGCTTGGATAAACGTATCTCATTTCCACGTGAAAATGAAGGATATAAGAGATAATCATGGCAGATTGAAGATATCAAATGTTTAATTTAGTTTAGATATATGTGGAATGTCTCAGATTCAAACCTTTCCAAATGCTCATGGTAGAGATGTGTGTGAAAGGTTTCCACTGTTTTTTATTTCTTCCCAGAAAAACACTTCTACATATTGGATTTTCAACTGCTGATTTCCAGTGGAGCTGTGGCAAATTATGTCACCACCACATGAGTACCTCTTTGGTTTGTTTTTCCTTGCAAAATTATGGTAACTGCCATTGAGGTTGCAGTAGCAACTCCAAGACTGTAAAGCAAAATGGAATTTACAAGAAATATTTGATATTTGATAAGATAATATTATATATGTAAGTGAATATTAGATTTGATAAGTGAATATTAGATTTGGAAAATGAAGGTAAAAACTTTGATCCTCAAAGTAGTTCCTTTTAAGTGTGAGAAAGGCTGATACATTGCATTCTCATGACACTTGTGCCATTCCTGAAACAATGTAAACAAAATGAACATTTACATTAGAATCAATTTGTTCAAATTCTAGTTGAGAAATGGCCTTGCTTCTGGTTCCATGGATCTAGGAAATACCTATTCAGGTTGAAGAGACTCCTCATCCAATATGTTTCAAATTGTAATTTCCTTATGTTAACAAATCTTTCAATATTAGTGTCCAAAATCTCACATTCCTACCTTTTGATACAGGCAAAATCTCTTTGGAGCCTTCTGCAGAGTATGCAGATTGATTCCTGGGCTACTGACATATAGTCCTGGAGAGGAGGGAGTGCTCTTCCCAGCTACTCCTTCAAGTACTAGGAACAGGCAGGAGGATCCCAGCAACCACATCAGGGATGATGTGCCTCTGCCTCTGCTCCCCTCCCGTGCAAAGTTTCCTTGCTCAGATTGTGCACAGGTATTGAGGTCCATGGTCTGTTTTCAAAAGATGTTTTAATAAAAGAGCAAGAATACTGCAAGCTGCCAGCAATAGGGAACTCTTCCCTTTTACAGGAAGGACAGCAAACAACGATATTTAGACTGATGCAGGCACCAGGTGTAAAAGTCCCTGGCATTTAGTAGAACTTGTTCTCTGTCTCCATGTGATTTCCATGTGCTTCTTTCATAGGCAGTACTACAGAATGTCTTACAAAAGTGTTGAGAAAATTGGAAACTTCCCCATGACCATGCTTCAGAAGATCTTGGAATGGGTGAACAGCCCTGGGGAAAAGATTTGATTTCAATAGAAGGAAGATTGCAGCTCCTTCCAGATTCCTGGCCCAGATTTAAATACCCGTAAAAAACTCCAGCGTACACTTGCACACCAAAGGTTAGTCCTCTGTAGTGGTGCCGAAAGGAATTCTCTAATGACTTTAAATACAGAGGATTTAGTTCTCTTCCGCACTTCTGCTGTCAAGAGGTTAGATCAGCTTAAAATAAAGATTTATCCACATATCATTCAATGTGTCTACAAACATAACTAATTTGTTCAGGTTCTTTATAAAGAGTGTCATGCCATAAAAATGGCAAGTTTGCAAAGTATTCACACTCCTTTGGGAGATTAAAAAATACAAGGGCAAGGAGCTGTGGGTGTACATACACACAAACACAGTCTGTGCGGAGGCATTACCCACTTATTAGCATTGCATGTTTTAACGGCGTGCCCTCTTTTATCTGTGCTGTTTCCCTCAGACTCAGTCCCAGCATTTCAAATCTCTAAAAAGAGGTTTTTAACAGATGCTGTGGCTTTTTTCCCAGTCCAGCTTCATTTCTGTTCATTACCTTTTCTGTAAATGTCCAGTGTGCCCTGATTCAAGATAAGCCTTCACACTTCTGAAAGAGTCTCCCTGTTAAATTTCAATTTCCCACTAGCTAGCAGAGGCAGAAACAGAATTTGCATCCCATTGCAAAAAGAAGTTTGATAACTGTCCCACAGCACTTTCTTCTCCTAAACCTAAAAGCTACAATATACCAGACTTCAAGCTATCTGAGGTCACGTCTTGAAACATTCAGAAGTGCAGTGGCGCTTCTAAACAATTGTCTTTACAGGCAGGAGGAAAGATGTACCAGGACAGCAACTTTTCACAAACTTTCTGAAACATTGCCAAAATAAAAAGGGGGAGGTGTCTGGATTTGAGGGTGGAGGGCAGGACAGGCAAAGGTCTACAAATTATGGGGGCTGCACAGAAGTTGTGCTGATGGCTGCTCCAGGAATCACTTCTGCTCTGATCTGTGGCTTTTTGGCCTAATAGAACTGCTGTTTGTAAAAGGAGGTTTTTCTCATTTGAGTCAACCTTTATAAAAGAGTCTTTCCTTTGCCATCAATGCAAATGCATAGATTTTTCTTTTTTTTTTTAAAATCACATCTCCTCTTTCAAATGGAGAATTCAACCCCATTTTTAGATATCATCTGCTAGTAGCTATGCTATATGATGATTCATTGTATTTAATAATTATGAATTCATGTAAAGGATTTTAAGGCTTCAAGAAAAAGAAGCCATACATATATTCCAGAGGAGAACAGCTGTCAGGCAGGGGAAGTAAGGAAAAATATTTTGATTTTGTTGTGAAGTGCTTCCTTCTATAAATAACATTATTACATGGGTATAAATCAGAAGTACTGTCATTCTGATGAGACCCCAGGAGATTTGAGATCTCTGCTCACAAGAAATTAATCTCGATTAACTCAGATGACTTCTGGATAGGTTACGTACTCGCCATTCACAGAAGTAGGCTGACTGTTAAAGGTTGATATTATCCCAGAAATTAGGGTAATTAATGGATGAACTGCTGCTAAAATCCTAGCTGAAGTCCATCTTGCACACTAGAGGGTCTAATATTGTTCACTTTTTTCATCTGCAAGCTTCAGTATCAGCCATTTTCTCACCAAATATATATTTCCTTTTCAAGTCAATGTTTCATTTTTTAATCAAATAACATGCTGGGATAATGAGAAGGTACTATATTTTAATTCATAAGAATTTTAATACTTTTATTTGCAATAAATTTTTGTTCTGGAATTTTTTCTTCTTTCTAAACCTAGGGTATGCTTTTGGGAGTTTTGGGGTTTTCTTAAGACTTGTTTCAGATAACAAAATAATAACACTTGTGTGCTTTTTTCATTCCCTGAGCTTCTTCACAGTGGACTGTGGTTCATGGAAAAGATTGCAAGGGTCTTCCAGCAGGCAGGACTAGACCCAAGTACCAGATAACAACCTTTTCTCTGCACATGAAAGAGGATGGTAGGTTTACAGACATTTTCTGGCCCACAGTGGGATCTGAAATGGTGGATCAGGAGCTATTGCCCTCTCTTTATGTTCATCAGGAAAAAGAAGTTGTTTGGGGTTTTGGGTTTTGTGTTTTCTTTTTGTTTTCTTTTTTTTTTTTTTTTAAAGTGGAAGAAACAAGAGAAGACAGGGAAACGGTACTTAAGAAATATGTTTCAGAAATAAATTGTTTAAAGACGAAAGTCATGTTGTTAAATATGAGAAGAAACTAAGGGGATCAGTCTTTAGTTCTCTGAACTGAGAGCTTTACAGGCATAAAGGCTGTTTTGTTTTCAGAAAAAAGACTCAGTTTTAGATATCTGATGGGGAGGCCGGGGGATGGGAACTTACCATTAACTGGAACAACTGTTCAAAGCAAAGAAATGAAAAAGGGAACAGCAGAGGAATTACTCTCCAAGTTGCCTACTGAAGCAGTTTCGGGTTTAATTTTTGTGTCTGTTTTGTAATCCCTTGATAGTCAAAACTGGCTGACACAACACATGAGATATGCCAGTGCCAGTCCTGGGTATTTTGGGTTCCTGGAAACAGCACAAAGATCTGTGTTGACAAAAATCTTACAGATGTGCCAGATCTTTTATTCAGAGTGCGGCCCCTTAAATAGTGAATGCTCTCCCGCCGGCAGCAGGCCTCTGAGATTGTGGCTGGGCTGTGCCCTGGGTCACCCAGGCAGAGAGCATCTTGGTGGTGGGCACCCAACGTGTCCTGTCTGACTGGAGCAAGGAAAGGGACAGTCACCAGAACAAGCTGACTTGTCAGATGCAGTATTGCTTTCACAAGCATTCAACACATGTGAACAAGGCTCCCATATTCCTGAATATCACTTAGAAACAGAAGTTTTTTGTTGTTTTAATAACAAATGGGAGGTTCTTTCCTCTTCTTCTGTTGTTGTGGGCAGACTTGAGATGTCCTCAAAGCATATTCTCAGTGAGAAGTCTAAGGTGGAATTCAATCCAGTTCTCACTGGGAATTATACCCCAAAACTTGTCTCTGGAAATATGGAAGCAATTTTGCTTGTAAGCTATTTGGCAGATGATGAGGTCTTAGGAAACACCCAAAACGTTGAGACCTGTGACAACATTGTAGGAGTTAGCAACAAAGTTCAAGTATGGAAGAAGAAGAATTTGAAGGTTGGGATCCAAGGGAAAGGAAAGAAATCCATGGACAAACTGGATTGTTTTTTGTGAGGAGAGGAGAGGAGAGGAGAGGAGAGGAGAGGATTTTCAGCTTCACTCCATAAATCCAGTTAACATAAAGCCAAGATCTTAATTTCTAAGTGTTTCAAATGGTCAATATTAGTCCGGTTTTAGAGCTGTGGAAAGAATGTCCAGATGCAACTGAGTAATTTTTCTCTTACTGAATGTGAACTTCTGGTCAATTTAAGGTATATATGTTTGTGGCCTTTGACATATATACCCTGGGTGATTTTTATATTTAAACTCCTCCATGCTATATTAGCTCTGTAAAGCAAGGAGAAGAAACAGGATGTAGTACAGCTGAGGATTTGAAGCCCTTAGATTTAAGCAATAAATACTACTCAGTAGAGACAAAATCTATTGTTTATGTCTTAGAAATCTGTGTCAAACCTTTTGCAAAAAGAGACATACTCTGAAATATGAAAAAATAAAATTTAATCTTGAGGTCATTCAGATTGATTTTGTTGAACCATATTTAACAATATGTCCTGTAAGCACATTAAATTAACTGAGAAACTGTTCTCTATTATGAAAAACCCAAAATGAATATGTTTTTATTCTAAATTCAATTGCAGGATGTCTTCCTCAGAAGAAATATAGTAAACTGAATTTGATAGAAAAGAAAATCTAATGCAAGAAAGATGCCTTAAATTTTATCAGGTTAGTAAACAATTTTCTTAACTTTTGTGAGGAAATCATTTTACTTTGCTAAGGAAATTTGACATAAATACATTACATTTTGCTATATTTTACTTCATATTTAAACAAAGATTATTTTACTGCCTACAGCAAATGTGTTTTGCATCCAGAGATTTTTGCCTAGCAATTCAGAGGTTTATGTGGCTTTTTTCATCTATAGAACAAGAATACAACTAAAAACCAGTAAATCTTCCACAAAAGATTTCTTAAAAAGTGCTTTCTTTTTCTAGTGTTTATATAAAGATCAGTATTTTATACAAGTGATCTTCAAATCTTCAGATAATATAGCCTCTCTAGAAGCCTACAGTAAAATGACATCTTAAGTGTTTAATTTTTATTACTCATTATGTATTGACAAAAGTGACATTTTCAGACATCCCATGAGCATAAGGCCCACACAAGCCAAAGGAAAATTATTTACATGCCAGAGCAAAGGTTAGTTAACAGTACTAATGATGTAAGATACTTTTCCCCTTTTTCTGTTTCTGATGTTCTCGTGGGACATTGCACATAGGCCTCGCAGTTAAAGACATCTTCAAGGGAAAACAGAAGATAAATCCTCAAGCCCTTCCATCATATGTGCAGTAAAGAAAGAGTTAGGTGACAGCTAACCAGTCCCAAAGGTAAGCTATATGTCAAAGTAAATGTCAGCACTTTCAGGATAAGGCCCACTTCTTCCAGCCTGATATTTCTGCTCATTCAGAGTCAGTGTTTTGAGCAAATTTAGCAATCTTCTGAAGTGTATCTCTAAATCCAAGCGCCAAAGTACTCACTTTGAAGCTAATGTTCTTACAGATTAAAGTACTTAAAAAGCTTGTAGAATCAGCTCTGTTACTGCACAGGTGAAGAGATTGCTTTAGATACTAATATGCATCTGCACTGCTGAAAAACGTCAGGAAGAAAAGACTCTCTGAGACTTAGAGCACTCCTACACAGGTCTGACACAGGTAGGAAGCTGCAGAATGAAGCACTTCTGACTGAGAAGCAAATAAAACCAAAATCAAACACAGTTGGCTTCAGGTGAAGCAGTGGTGATTGAGTACCTCAGCTGGCGGCAGACAAATATTATTGGAATGTTTATAATCTGTATTTTATTTTATTTTATTTTATTTTATTTTATTTTGTTTTGTTTATTTCTACATGGATCTGAGTAAACAGGAGCTAAAGCTAGAGAATTTCACCTTGCGTTACAGAACTATATTCCATGGGTCATGTCCCATGTTGACTACACTTGGGTGTTCTAGGGACACTACCTCATGCTTTGATGGAGAGAGAGAAAAGGTCTTTTGTCTTCCTTTTTCTTAGATCATAAATTTCTTTAGTTTCTGTGTATGCTGCATATACTGCTCAAGTGTCCCCATTGAATCTCCTTTTACAGTACTGCTTTCACCATCTGGATTGCATTTGGCACCTCATGTTTTCAGAATACATTGCACTTTGAATGTGTTTTCCTTGCACACCTTCTCAAAGATGCCTCTTTCAGAATAAATGCCCTTTTGAACAGACTTTGAATCAGCCATAAGAATTGCTCTTCCCAGCTGTTTGTCTTCAGGTTGCCTGCTGCAAGGAGTTGCATTCATAAAGGTTTAAGTTTCTTGGTCCTAACAGCAAGAATTTGCTTCCTCTTTGCAGGGACCCACAGCTTTGCAAAGTCCACACAAACTATGCTGCCCATCACGAGATTACTGTTGAAGTGGAAAACGTGTTATGTTGGACTTATTTCTTTAGTGACATACAAGTATTAGCTTGAGATCTGGTTCACTAGAACAACTGGATCCCTGAAGAGACATTTGTTTAGAGACTCATGAGTGAACATAGGTCCTTTTCTCAAATTTTGATCCAACAAAAAAGCTTTTAAGACACAGGGTCTCTTTACAAAGCTCTAAATTTAAAACAGATCTTGCAAAGTACATCAGGTGGCATCAGAAACAGAAGTAGCAGAAGAAATAGGTCTCCAATTTCGTTGTGGTGGGGTAACCGAGAAGAGCAACAGTCTGTTTGGGACTAGTTTTGCAACACTGTCTGAATGAGGCTAGCAAGCACCAAAAGAGTAAGAAAGAGAAAGAGAAAGACAAGCAGGATTGAAAGGGCATCCGGAGGCACTGGGTTCCCTGGCACGAAACAGCTACTGAAGTTGCGAAGTGAGAAAAGCTAAATATGATTACAATCTTCTTTTAGCCATCTGCTGTGGTTTTTCCTAGCTTTCTTCATCCCAGCGTCTGAAACATGGTCCTTCCAACTATGCCTCATTTCTTTACAGGTATTCTCCTCCAAAAAATGACTGCAAATCTTAAGGTGATGTTCTGCCTCTGCAGTGTCACAGAAAGATTACCCAGACATTGGGGTGCATGTTGCTAAAATGGAACTACTAAAATTGGCACCAGGTCTTAACTCTGCAGAGGCTAAATCTTAGGCAGCTGGATTTCCTAGTGCCATTTTCTGAACCTATCTGTATGAAGGTCTTGTTCTTTTCAGTTTCACTTAAGCATTGCACCTGCTGCCAAACTGTAAATTGCAATTCATTTCTACACTATCAAGTTATGTGGGAACTTTTGGGAAGATTTGAGGTAAAGTCCAGAAGTTTTGTTTACTTTTATCTGTGCCTAAATTCAGTATATTGAGTATACTGATTAAAATGAGTGTTAAGATTCTTGCTACCTTTTGCAGGACTTTATGTTTAAAATATAAACATGACTTTGACTAATATGATGCAAATAAGATTCCTCACCCAGTCACTCATTACAAATAAAACCCAAACACACAGTTATCTACATCTAAAAGTGTTGCTGCTATTGTTTCCAGATAACTTGGACAACTAGTAAAAACACACTCAACATGACACATGACGGAATATTTTGATACCACTTTTTAACAGTATCTCTGACACATCGAAACAGAAAGCAAGTCATTAATTTTATCATTCATCTTTTTGAATTAACTTAATGTCAACAATCTCCATAACTGTAGGTATAATTTTATTTTCCTACTTCAGGTTGATATTCATACTTACAAGGACACTGCATCCAGGGCACTGGATCCCTTCTATTCATAAAAGACCTCAATAAATAGTGCTTGACAAATAAAAAATGTTATAGATTGAGTACAGTCAGTGTAATTCAATGCATAACATATGTTCATAATATGGTCAGTGATGTAAACAATGCAAAACAGGAAATTTACACAAGCATTTTCAAAATTTTACAATGCTGGGAAAATGGAGACATTCCTTTTAGTGGATACAAAATAGAGAGATTTGTCAGTGGTAGCTCTGACCTGCAATTCTAAGAAAAAAAAAATTATATGACATATATAAAGATTAAGATACCATACTACATCAGCCAGTTAAATAATTTTAATGATTACTGTGTGTAAAAAGACATTTGACTAGGAGTTGAAAGACGTGAAGTCAAGTCCCATCTCATCACTGGTCAGTTGAGATGGCCTCAGAAAAGTCAAGTAATTTCTTTGTGACTCTATTTCCTATGCATATACATACATTATCATTTTAAACTAACTGGAGTGGGATTCACTGGCTGAACATCTACCCAGAACCTCATTACCTAGACTCTTCTCTTTGTTACTGAAGAGAAAATAGTAGCTTTGAGCATATGATTCGTGTGAGCAGAAGATACATCTTTCAGATTGATAAATCACAACTTTAAAGTCATTATTTCCTTGTAATGGTTACATGTGCCTAGATCAAATATATATGGTAGACATCTAAAGCTAGGTGAAAAGAGTGAGACTCCATTGGGTCCTACAATAACAAGTAATATGGTCCAGAAGGAGTAGCTCTCCAGAGCAAAATACTTATTGCTGAGGGTCCAACATCCATGCTAAAGGTGCTTCAGGGGTTTTACTTCAGATGAGAATTAAAAGACGTTAGAGAAGCACATCTTCTGATTTCATTTCACCCCAGAGGAATCCATTTTGCAGCCTCCAAGGCAGTTCCATCATGACAGCCAAAGTGCAATAGGTGGGGACAATCAGAATATGCTCTTCCAAGGTTCACTTCTTCTCTGAACTAAAATACTGGTATAGATGTGCCAATTGTCTCCTACTTTCTGTCTATGCCCAGAAGAATATAGAGTTAAGACTCAGAATTATTTCACAGTATTGCAATAACAGACATTAATAATGACAGTGATCCTCCAAAAATTCTTTTCCCAGCTTGGGCTGATACATATGAAGAGTCAGATACTAATGGTTTTATTTCCTTCCAACATAAAATATTTTCTTTTTATTTTGTTCAGGCTGCATAGCATCTTCCATGTTGTGGATCCCCTCCACAAATACATTTTATTTTGACTGATTTGCTTTCTCAAGGGGCGAGGGGGGCGGGGCGGGGGGGAGGGAAGGTTGAGTGAGAAGCATTTGAAAATCACTCTCCAAGTGACTCACACTATCCCATGACTTTCTGCACTCTTTGATGCTTTTGGTCAGACTCAGCATCTTAAGTCCTCTGCTTGCAGCAATAGAAAGGACATGAACTTGATCTTTTATCACCTATCACTCAACACTGCCTAATACGCCTGTGTGGGATTCAGCTGTCTTTCAATCACTGTTTTACTTTGCAACTTTTTACTTACATTTTGCCACCCCAACTCTGGGAATATTCTTCATCCTTTCAAAGCCTTATTTGTGATTTACTCCCTTCTGTATCATGTTATGGGGTGGGTGAAATTCCTTTTTTTTTCCTTAGGTCCATAATTCCAGAAGTAACTGAAGGATTTACACATTGCTTGTGAAGTCAGTGTATTACTGCATTACAAGGCATATATAAAAAAATACAAAAATCAAACCCTTATTTTCAAAACAGACCAATTCAACTTTTTTCTGTTGGGAACCAGTTAGTGTTAGATATCTGCGTGGCCTTGCCACAACCAGTCCCCAGTTAAAGGTATGAAATTGCTGAATTCCTGAAGTTGTTGGGATTGTTTGTGATACTATCAACATTTTAAGGTTAAACAGTGAACTCTAGATTCAAGTTGTGGCAGGAATGGTACAAGAAGGATTGATTTTCATGTGTGGTGGGGTTTTTTTTTCAGTTTATTTTTTTTAACTCCTCTTCAAGTCTGCATGTAGCCTAAGCTGCAATAACTGCAGCCCAGGGCAGTGTCAGTGAGGCAATCAGCACCTTATCTGGGGAGCTTTCATTTCCTGCTGAAAGAGGTTGCTGAGGTATGCACTGAATCCACATCTCCCCCCCACAAAACTACTTCATCCTCTTTGCTATCTCCCAAGCGATCTTCCTTCCCACAGCAGAGGAAGAAGGCCGGGACTCCTCACACTGCCGCAAACACCTTCCTCTCCCACACGGGCTGCTTTGATTCAATTTTAGTGTGGGGCTTGGGGGGGTCCCAGACTTCTCCCAGCAATTCAGGGTCTACCCAAAGGTCTCCACTGTTTTGGTGGCATATGGTCTCCATGATACAAAACAGAATAGGAATTTTCTGATTTTCTTTCTCTTAGGAATTTCAGTTCCCAGTTTTAGGGAACTGATTTGAACTGTACATTGCAGTCCGCCAAAATACATGGTTTCCATAACAAAAGTAATGATATGTGATACGGAAGTAACTTAATTCTTAATAAAACAAAATCAGTGAATGGTATGATATTCAGCCAGTTTCAGTCTTCCTTCCCTCTGCCTGTTAATGACATTAAATGTCAACTTGATGAGAGGCAGGTTATTTTTCAATTGTATAAAACTGTATTTTTTAAATTCTAGGGCTTGACCTAAAATCAGGTTTATACATAGTTAGAATAGGTTAATAAATGGTTAAAGGTTCCTGCATGGGCTTTTAGACATCCCTGTTTGCTCGGGATTTTTTCCCCTTTGGGTACTGCAGACTAGATTTGTCTGGGTCAATAGAAATTAATTTGCCCTATAAAATTTACCCCCCTGAAGCAATGCAGCAAACTCAGCAAGATTGTTTTGTCTAAGTCACTTAGAAAGGGTTGGGCGGGTTAGGCAACCAACTGCTATTCAAGTAAGACTGGAAAGCAGCAGAATAAGAAATTTAGATACCAGTCTGAGACTAAATTCATCATTAGTGATATCATCAAGACCTCTGTCCTATATTTCAGTAGGGGTCAGATGCATAAAACCTGACATAATATAGCAAATTTTCTAACATTCATTAACACATCAGAGGAAGCAAAAGTTGGAAATTTCTCTTTCCCTCTACTCTCTCACATCTCCTAGCAAAGCTAAGTAGCAAACTCTGGAAAACAAAACAAAACAAAACAAAACAAAACAAAACCAAACCAAACCAAAACCAAAACCAAATCAAAACCCAAACCAAACAGCAAACCCAAAAAGCAACAACAACAAACCACCAACCCATGCCACTCAAAAAGTCAGAGGTAGTATCTGAACTTATTGAGAAAGTCACAATGTCCACTATGAATTCTGACTTCTTCCAATGAGGTTAACGTAGTAGCTCAGTTTGCTTCTGGAAACTGAAAATAAAAATAAAACCCAAAGCTGGATATGTCAGGGTCTTTTAATTGTAACGCTGACCCTCTTAAGGTCATGCTGCATCTTTGCTCTCGGCTCCAGCTGCAGTATTTTGGCTGTGGACTGGTTTTGCAAACAGTTATTCCATTTCGAGGTTGTATTACTTGCTATTATCACAGCTGAAACTATAGCCTACCCTGGAAATAGCAAAATAGTAACAGGGCATTGCCTCAAACTGTAGTCTGCACAAAAGTGGAAATTTTCCCCACTCCTATCAAATTCGACAAAAGTTGTACAGAGAGCAGGCATGCCTAGTGTACAGTACCCTTGTGTACAGCTAAGCTTTGCAGAAGTTACTCCTTACTGCTTTTGCCTTCTTGCATGAATGCTTTTACAGAAATTATTCACAATTATCATTAATTCACAGACTACAGCTGAATAGACTCAGAGGGCACAAGGGACCATTTTGGTTATGTATCCTGCTTAACAGAGACCATAGGACCTCCCCCAATAAGTAATTCCTGACTTGCATCCAGACCTTCTGATTTACTAAAGGAACTTTGCCAACAGGCAGATCTTCAATGCCACTCTGTTTGTGAGCAGCATGTTTCCAAAGTGCAGATTTTGCTGCTTAATTTGTATATAATCATAGAATGGTTTGTGTTGGAAGGGACCTTTAAAGATCATCTAGTTCAATGCCCCTGCCATGGGCAGGGACACCCTCCACTAGACCAGGTTGCCCAAAGCCCCATCCAACCTGGCCTTGAACACTTCCAGGGAGGGGACAGCCACAGCTTCTCTGGGCAACTTGTGCCAGTGCCTCACCACTCTAACAGTAAAGAATTTATTCCTAATATCTAATCTAAATCTACCTTTTTTTCAGTTTATTTCTTCTGGCTGGTTAATTAAGCCACATGCTATCATTTTCTTCCCTTGGAAGTATAAGTCAGGTAAGTAACCAACAAAGAAAAACATGCAAAATACAATTCTGTGCTAAGGCAGGATCCTCAGTTGATATGACTCACTGAATTCATATTCAAGTCAACCATTATGACAGTGTACATCATCTGAGAATGTGTCCCCCAGGGAGCAGAAATAATATGATAGTGTTTTTATAATGATAACCAGGAAGCACATGAAGTTTGTAACTTCACAAATTCACTTTTGAATAAACCCAGCGAAATAATTTTTTTTCATTAAGATTTGCAATAGTAGAACAATAGTAGAACAAAGGACACTGGCTTGTTTATAGAATATGAATATTGAAGTGTATTTAATGTGGCTAAAACATAACTGACTTTATTTTCAAACACTGAGGAAACTGAGATGGTGATAAGGTTTGATTTTGCTTAAAGCACAAGTGGCAAATGATATGTACCTTTATACCTTTAGCAGAGAAGAGGTGGCATAAATAGGATCGTCTTTCTGCCAATGCATCCTATGAAATAGGATTTGTTGGCTAGATCATGGCCTTTTTGCTGGCCAAGATCAAGTGGCCTGATAAACTACTGTGAGTCAGATACAAAAAGTGGAGTTTTATCATAATTTCAAATAAGCTTCAAAATTTTCTATCTGAGCATTTACTAGATACTTGGCCATATGAACTCTTCAATCCCTGGCACTACTACTGAGTCCTGTGTAACCCCCTGCAATTATCATCACTTCTCTGCGTCAGCTGACACATTTATAAAGACAGTGGTACCGTATGCCGAGGCATTAATTGGTCAGTGTTGCTCTGGTACAGGAGGACCACATCCTTATTACGACACCCTTATTAGGTGCTCATTTTATCAAAGAGTGAAGGTCCAGGCAGAAATCCTCCACTTAAATCCGCCGTCACTTCAGAAAGCATCTAATAAGGAAAACAAAACAGAACTAAACAATACATAATCAATTATTGAGATGTGTTTAAATCATGAGCTTTGTGGGGCAACTTACTATCCCTGCTCACAGAAAACCGGTATAATGGGGCAGAGTCTTGGTAAATCTCTGTGGATTGTAACAATGACAATAATTATGTAGCACATTTCTCACAATCACAATCTTAGCAATAACACTAATGCTTTGCTCTTTGCAATGTTATGCATGATTCCATAAACTCTAAACTGCTAATGGTTTGTGTACACTCTGCCTCGAGACTGATTCTTGAAATAATAGAAAACAAATGTTCAAAACTGAGCAAACTCCTTTACAAAACTTGTCACTATTACCACATCAGTAATTTCTTATTTGTTGAGTTCTTATGCTGTCTTTTCTAAAAGTTTGTCATTTAAACAATTTACTTTCACTTGGAGCTTAACATTCCTAGAGGTTGACATAATGAAAACAACAAAGTTCATCTTTATTCTTTCTTTCTATGTATTACAGTGCAGTTTTTATCTTAATGGAATTTCTGCAACCTACTTTTGAACCTTTTCCTAATATACAGGTAACTGCCATTGTCCATAATTCAGTCGATTTCACAAATAATTTCTCAGCACTTCCACAACACCAGGAATATTGGTTTTCCATAGAGCACAGCAGGCTACACAAATGGCCCTGTCATTTTTTTGACGAGATGTACCAAGTGATCGTCTTTTAGTTTGTACAGTTTGCACTATACAGCTACCTGAGGTTTCAGATTTACTTCGCTCCTGGATATTAAAAGGTGGAGGTGTCTCACACTTAAGTGACCTTATCTTGCATTGCTTGAGTCTGGTGCAGAGTGCTACCTACTATCTCAATTCTGGATGTGTAACCTGCTCACGTGCCTCTGGACCGTAACGGGGCTCAGCTTCGTTAGCAGTCCTCTCACCCGGGACAAAATTGTGTCGGATACATGTGAGTGCTTGCATGTGCACACAATACATGAGCTAATCAGGCAGTCGCAGAATGACAGAAAATAGGGCTGCAAGGCGCGCCACAAGGCAGCTTCACGGTATCTCTTTCACTGGCAGCTGACTTTGATCGCGTTGCGCCCTGAGCAGAGACTCCCCCCTCGCCTCTGGATAGCCCCCGCACTGCTGCGCCGTGGAGAAGATGCAAGGGGTGAGGAATGAGGAAATACTGTAAAAATTCAAGGATCTAGAAAAATGTGCCTGTTCTTAGATAACAGCTACCTGACCGTCTCAGCGGTAACATCTAGCTTGTTTTAATCCAGCTTTCTCAAGCGTTCTACTGACCAGTTATTTGCAAAGGTAGCTGGTCTTGGGAGGGAGATGTTAGCTAAGTAAACCCTGCGTTGCCTGCACTGACATTTTCAATGAAGCTGAAAAATGAACAAGGCAATCAATCCAAGCTGTCTTGGCTGTGTTACATGAGAAAACGGTAGTGTGTACAAGTGGGAGAGAAATGTATTTTTTGCCAAATGCAAGACTTCTGACTAGAAGATGTAATTTGCTGAACAAGAAATGTTATTTTCAGGATGATTTTTAAAATTTAATTTAATAAAATGTGAAACAATAATGAAAATACTTCCTTCAAAAATTAGGTTTCTTGTGTCCTCATTGAATTGAGACAAAGCAATAAATACTGTTGTTCTTTTAAAATTTGTTTTATTATTTTTTTCTCTTTCAACATCCATTTGTATGCAAAACCTGCTTAACCTGTATGTTCTTGGTAGCTATTAAAAGAAATACAGCAATCAGTATTATCTTTCTATTTCAGCATAAACCGGTTATCCAAATAATTTGGCATTAAATATGAAGAGACAACTTCTACCATATCAAAACCTAGCAGTATTTCTTTTTTACTTTTTTTGAGGGAGTTTAATGGAAAATAGTACAAACCTTGGAAATTCCCTCAAGGATAGTTCTGTATAATAATAAATGAACATACTTTTCTTTTCCTGCTTTTGGGAATATCTTCTCACTATTTTGTATGAGACTAAATATGCCTCCTGAAGTACGTTTCCAGAGTGGAAAAAATGGATCCATTAAAAATAAATAAGAAGAACAAACCATTTTTTTGTCAATTAAAATGTCCCTGCATATTCCATTAACATTTTGTAAGTTATTTTTAAGATCCTGGCAAAATTCTGCAGGGTTTGGGTTAAAAAAAGAATATTTATGAGTCTTCAGTGACAAATAAAAACATAAGGAGCAATTTTTTTTCTTCTAAATATTTTACAAGTCATAAAATACCTAATACTTATCTGTGGTTCTTTCTGAGAAAATATAGTTGCACAGGACCTGTTTTCTTCCCTTGAGTAATGAGAGATAATTTATTAACAGCGTTAGCCTTTGCTTTTGTTCACCTCCAGCTCTTAAAAACAAATAAGCACTTTTCAAAGCTCTGCAAAGTGTTACTAGCTGCTTCCCAAAGCTGCACCTACTCTCCTCACCACCTCATTGTTTAATGACGTTCATCCTGGCCTTGCTAGTTTGACAGTTATTTTTTTCCTGCTGATTTTATTGTGATAGGAGTTATCAAGCTTATCAAGGACTGTGCTGTCAGTGAGATGCACAACTTCCAGGGGATCTTGAGATCAGGTATCTGGAAAAAATGAACAAAACGCATTGATTTGTAAGAGAAGGGAGAATTTCTACAACCTCTCTAATATCTCAGAGAGCTTATGCAATTGTGGCTTAGGGCAGAATTTGTAAAAGTTTGTTTTCTTCACTTAAACACTCTCTTCTGTGGCTGGCATGAGGCACAACCTTTACTCTGGCTGTTACTGTGATGCAATGCCTACAAAGCCTAAAATACTCTGGTTTGTTTGTTTATTTTACGATTTTGTAACAGGATGGATCCTTGAGATACTGTATCTCCACGTCACGACCGTGCTGGGGCGCAGCCAAAGCAATCAAACCATCAGTACCCTCACTCCTGTGCTTGCACCACCGCTCCCGACAGACCTGGAGCTCAAACAAGACACGTCTGTCATCGCGCTCACTGACTTGTCTCGTTGCCCGCCTCCATTGCCTGGCTCCACGGCGGGCACCAGGGAACGGCCGTGCTGGGAGGAGGGATGCCCGAGCACTGCACAAACTGTACATAAGGGGACCAAGTGGTGACCCTTCTTCTGCTTCGGAAGTGGACTATTAATAATTTTAGAGCATGTTCATGTTCAGGAGGATTTTACTGCTTTCCTAAAAAGCAGTTTTATTGTATGTCTCAAATAACCAAATGGTGTCCAACGTCGCTGCTAGCGCGGGAGCGGGAGCAGGGACTGGAATCAGGGACGGAGCAAGAAACTCAGAGAAAGTGTGTGTTCGCAGTCCTGTCGAAGTGCTACAGCCTTCCCCTCTTGAAGCATCTCAGCTATGCCAGCCCTGCTTGTCTCTTAACCAGAGCTGCCAACTGGGCTAAATCGCATGGTGACTTTGTGAGGCTGACAAATGTAGGTTAAAATGCACCGGCCAAGCTCATTTCCATTTGGATTTTACCCAAAGTCTCAGATAAAGGGCCTGAGAAATAATTTAGTGCACTAATTAGCCCATTAAAAAAAAATGCTATTTTTAGGTGCTTAAAGTTTTGTTTCAGAGTAGAAAAAGTCTTTGGTATATTTTGAAGAATTTTGTGGAGATGCCTGTTGCAAGCAAGAATAAACAAACGACCTCTTTCAAATTCCTGGAAATGACTGAGAGACGTGTTGTGAATTCTTTGAATTAGTAAAATAGACTGCAAGTGACCAAGCATGTAAAAAGCAGGGTTAACATGTCACGGAGGACCACAGTTGGTTAATTCAACTACTGCATTTTAACTCTAATTTTTTTCTAAATATACTTTATAATTTAACATTTAATTCCTCATACAGTTTAACAAAGGACCAGTGTGCACTTTATTACAAAAAGCCTACACTGAAAAAATACTAAAACTGCAGAATATACTGGTGAAAATTTAAGAAAACATTAGTTGTCCAAATGTAATTTACTTCTGTTAATACAGTTTTAAGAACATGACAGCACACTATATTTACAAATATTCTCCTTTGGTACTTGTTTCTTGTGTTGTCTCACACCTTGTTTACTGCACATCCTCCAAATTTGCACTGAATAGTTGATTGTTAATTCTGAATAATGAATATCGTTATAGGACATTATCCAAAGTTTTCTGGAATAATTGCCTAGAATTATGTTTCCAAATCTTTATCAGTTAATTAAAAATAGTGAACCAGCAAATCCTACTGGAATCATTGGAGACACAACACTTTTGAAACACTAATTGCTTATTTAGGTATCTGCATTAAGTCTGCAGCTCAAGAAAAATGTGCTCAGGGTAAACGGAGGAAATAACCCTCCAAGCCTTCAGGACTTAGTTCAGATCATTGAATAGTTTTTCTTTTTTTGAAGTGTCATCCATTCTTCACACTCACCCCTCATTCTGAGTTGCAGAAGTATAAAGCTGCCTGCCAGCAAAGTTAGCATGTCCTAGGAAGCGTGCTAGCGTGGGCTTAGTGCTGCGACAAGGACACAGCACTTGAGACGAAAACATTCATCTGCCAACACTGACCATGCCATGACTATCAAACACTTGTACTGCTCAAAAGAGCAACAAAGAAAAGCAGATTAGGAAAACACTGCTGATCATTTATAATTGCACCCACAAGTTCAGCTCTGGGCCTGGTTTGACTTTCCTTCACACCCATGTGAAGGAGTAACTTGGCTTCAGTCGACGCAGTAAAACTGTTGTCAAAACAGCGTATGTGGAGGACTCAAAACCCTTTTGAGGACAGGTAAGTAAATAAAATAATGAATGTGCTGGCTATGACATGCAATGACCTTATCTGATTATCTGAATAGTATTAGCCAATATCTTGTAGAGGGCTTTTTGTCTACCTTTTCCGTACTAGTAGCAGTTTGCCCCTCAGAAGTGCACAAGAAACTTCTTAGTCATCCACACCCAGGAGCAGCTGTAGGAGTTTCAACCATACCTTCATATAAGCGTGTTGGCCATGACAGAGACGCTGAAACAATCACTGGCTATTTAGTCTATTTATTATTGCTTTATCTTCTACCATGTCCCTGCTTTTGCACCACTTCTCTCCTGTTTAAGCAGGTGGAAAACCAATACTTTCCTCTCTTTTGACTCCACTGACTCCAAGGGCATGGTGATCCTCAACTACATCCTAGCTAACCAGAGATTTGCCTCTTCCAGTGTTTGAACATCTCTGAAAACACAAAAAGGGAGAAAAAAGGAACCATTTCCATTTCCCTTTTGCAACATTTTCTTCTCATAAACACAATGGAACAAGACTGTAGGCTGGACCCTTTGCTTTGTGTGTAAATCAACTTCTGTGGAGCTATGCTGATTAACAGCATCATTACTTTTGTTGCTAATGCTTGCATGACTGAAGCACCCGCAGATCCCAAGTGAGACAGGAGTCAGCTGTGCTAGGTGCTGTACAGATAAAAATCTCTTGGAAGCATTTGCTCCAAGTGTTCACCAGCTGACTAGACAAGAGAAACCGTACGGGAGGGAAGCAGGCAGCAGAGAGGCAAAGAGAGGTGGCTGCTCAGAGTCACCCGGCAGAGCACTGGCATAGCTGGGAATTAACTCCAGGTACCCAGATGCTCAGATCACTGCTCAGGCCAATACGTTGAGCAACCTTGCCAGCTAAAACAAACATACATTTTTTCAACTGTTGCCAAACTGCCAACTACAGTGAAAGGTGCTAACAAGATGTACAAAAGCAGGTTTCACTCTCCAAATCTTTTCTAAAACAAAACAAAACACCCTTTTTTTCTCATTGCTTAGTGCCAGTCTACTAAATATTTCAGATTTTTGGGATGTTGGACAAATTTATTTTGAAAGCAAAAAGAAGAGATTCATTACTTTTTATTTGAAGCTGGTCTCTGGAAATAGAATGCAATCAAGGATTGTCTCTCTACCATTTCTTTAACGTGCACACAAACTAACTCTGCTCATCAAATGGTAGATTTTAACAGTTAGGGTGGATGCCTGGAAAGACTTCTGTACCAAATGAGGTGTTTGTTTGAGGGGCAAACATCTTGCTCCGATATGCCCAACAATACCTAACTAGTTTATCGCAGTGATTACCTTCTGACATTCACTGAGAAGTTTTACACCAGCTGTAAATTATGTTGCAAAACTTCCTTATATTAAATCCTGTCAGCAAGACTCTGTTTCAGCTCCAACTCTGCTGGGCAGAAAAAAAAGTCAGCACAGCAGAAATATACTTCCTTGGGCATGACCAAAACAGAAAAAAAAAAAAAAAAAAAAAAAAAAAAAAAAAAAAAAAAAAAAAAAAAGGAAAAAAAAAAAAAAAAAAAAAAAAAAAAAAAGAAAAAAAAAAAAAAAAAAAAAAAGAAAAAAAAAAAAAAGAAAAAAAGAAAAAAAAAGGAGAAAAGAAAAGAAAAGAAAAGAAAAGAAAAGAAAAGAAAAGAAAAGAAAAGAAGAAGAAAAGAAGAAGAAAATAGAAGAGAAGAAAACTATAAGAAAACCAGAAGCTCTTTTTACAGTATTTCTAATTGTAGCTTCAAGAAGAGAATAGAGAACCACCTTAAGACTCTGCATTGGAGTGGATGGGGGGGGGTTTATGTCACTTCTTCATAGCCTTAAATCATCATTGCCATTGGATGCTGATTCGTGGCTATAAACTACTTCCAGTGTTTACATTAGGGTTTCTGAAAGAAATGCATATCTCAGGCCAGCAGATCAAATACATCACTGTCTACAGGAACTGAAGTGAGGCAAGTATGCATTGTATCCAAATGAGGCCTGCAGGAATCCAAGGCAAGCAAAAACTTAATAAGTTACACCCAAAAAAACTGCACACAAAGACAATAGTGAGGACCAAGAAAAGGCACAAAGTGAGCTTTTTTGCACACAGCAATGAATGAGACAGGACTATATCTGTCTTTAGAAAAATAAAGGTCCATTTCACAATGGGAACAAAAGGAATTTTTCTTTTCTGCTGATTAAACTACAGAGAGAGCGAGTGAGGCTTTGTGGCTTATTTCAGAATTGCATGAGCAGGAGGTGAAGCCAGATTTTCCCGAGAGAAGAGAACTTTGAGTTACTCCTAGTTTCAATGGGACGGTCCCGTCTGCTCTCAAACACCCAGACATCAGCCCTTGTGCCGATGTTTAGTTTTTATGGGGGTTGCAGGGCAGGAGGGCACACAGCCAAAGAGACGTGAGCTTTCCTCCCAGGATGGCAGCAAGTCCCCTGTGAATGTCTGCTGCATCCCAGCAGCTGAAATAACCTGCGTGCTCCCATAGGTGGAAAGACTTTTGCACCAGTCCTCAGGTCCTGGTCCTCCCCCCCTCCCTGTCTCATTTATGTCCTGCCTCTTGCCCAAATAGCTTCCTGCTTCCACCACCAAATGACACTCATTCCACTGCAAATGGCCCCTTTGAAGTCACAGGGGAGGGGCCTGGATTTTATCCATGGCACAGAATCCTAGCATAACTTTAACCCTTCTTAATTTTTTTTTTTT